>CM054112.1:144368810-144501310 GCA_028673005.1 Tanypteryx hageni
ATCAGTGGAAAAATATAATATATCTGCTCATTTAATACCTGCATTTTTTCCTATAAAGCAAATACATTACAGTAGTCCCTCCATATTTGTGAGGGTTATGTTCCTGAAGAACAGTGTGAAGATCAATACTTTGAAAATGGCCACTAAAAGCTTATGGGGAAAATTGGGTTAGTGGAATGAATTATTTTGCTTGTCACACATTTTTCTCAGCATTTATTTCAGTTCAGTGGTTGCACATGTTACAGTAATGTGTTTGGTTGCGTGGGGTGTGAAATACATCCTCGTGAGAGAAAGTTTCTTAAAAAAAGATATTTTTAATTGTAGGTTTCTATTATTTTCAACCATTTGAATATGAATCAAATCTATAAACTCTTTTATAACACATTCTTCACTAAAATCCTATTTATAATTTCTCTAGTATCTGTCCGTTTGTCCACCTCTCTCCCTCCATATCTCAAGAACCATTTGTTGTAGAAAATATTGCAAATGCTGTTTTGCTTCTACTGATTAGAAAACAGGAAAAACTATTTTCATGGGCATTAGCATCTTGGATTTGATTTCAGAATATATTTTATGTTTTAGCATAAGTATGTATCTTAAGAACCATTGGTCGTACAGAAATGATGCAAACACCATTTCCTATCTACTTTTATACAGTGATGAAATCTTAAACATCCACATTGATATTAAAATATTGTACAATAAATGGAAGTGTATTTCCAAATTATAATTGGAAAAACTGTGAAATACGTTGAATGTTGAAAAAAATTGAGAATAAATAGCATCGAATCAAATTCACTGAAGAGAATATCCTTACAAATTCTCTGGACAAATAAAATTATTATTATTATTATTATTACATCCCTCAACATTACCACTTCTACACTTGAAGTGACTGAATAAAAACTGAAATGATGATATATATATATATATATATATATATATATATATATATATATATATATATATGTATGTATGTATATTCATTTATTAGAATGTTGTGTAGAGATATGGAAACTAATATATTCATTTGAAATTTGCAGCATGGTGGCACCATCACTATAACATCTGCAGAATTCGACGAAATATGAAACCAGTACCTACCAAACTTCCTTTATAAGTTTCTAAAATGTATTCTGTGATGGTAAACAAAAAACAAGAATGTTGAAATTGAAAGTAAAGCAACACCTGAGAAAATTATAAAGGTGGTGTGTAAATTAAACCTTGCGCGACCACTGTAGGGTTAATGGCCAGCTTGATGGAGGTACCAATGGTGTGACTGCACCGAGCTCTGCACTTAGTGGCCCCATGCCTTCTAAAAATTATTTATTGCACTTATAAAGTACATACATTGAAAAAATCAGAGAAAATATTGAACACTGTCTTAGTGAGAGAGGTTGCTTTATTTATTAAAATTTTCTGTTAAAAATTTTTTATGCACATGCACTTTGCACCAGGTTCTGGGATTTTCCTGGACAGCTCTGTTTCACATTGTTTGTGTTTTGAGGTCATAGTTTAATCACAGTATTGTAGGTGAGAGTGAAGAGATTGTAGAAACAACAGTTAATTACATGCATCCAATCAGTGAGGGAGATAAAGACCCACTGATAATTTATATTATCATGTTGCCATCTCAGTTATTACTCTCTCCAATCATTCTCTGTATGGAGCAGCATCATAACTTTTGTAGTATGTATGTATTATGTACTGTTTTGTTGTTGAGAGAAAACCACATTTTGTTTCATGGGCCTTAGCAAAAAAGCATGGTGTGATTTGGTCGGCAGGTATGAATAAGTAAAATCTATCTTCCACGAGAATTGAAAATTGCTACAATATTTTCTGCATGAATAAGTGAAACCATGAACATAGAATCCACAAAAATCGAGGGACTACTTTATTTGATATTCACTACAATCTTTACTGATTATTTTTTGGAATCAATTTAGATTATTATTTTTTACATGAATAACTACTAGATAAAGACATTGATTAGTTACCTAATTAGGTATCTGATTTTCTTCAATTATTTTTTTTAAATAAGGAAAAAGTGGCTGTATTTAATAAAAATATGGTATAATCAAATGAAAGATCTGTCATTTCTCAATAGATTGGATGAATTCTATTTAATTCAGGTTAATGTGAAGGGAACTTTTATATGGTTGAATGATATGCTTTAAATCAAGTTGTTAATAAAATTCTTTTTATAACATATATATGTACTTGTAAAGTATTTCATAAAAGCTGCTAGTTGAAATCTCTTAAACCATTCTTTAACCTTTGACCTAAAGCATAATAAAAATCAATAGTAGTATTCCTAAAATGTTCGAAATTAACAGAACTTTTTATTTATTTGAAATTCTTAATTGCATTGTGAAATACAGGAATTATTATCGAAAAGATTAAACCAAATAAAATTGCTAATTTAATTAGATTGATGTGAATTAAATCAAGTTTCCATAATTGATAAGAACATAATTATTGTGCAGAAAAGACGTTTATTGTAATGCATGGCAAGTTATCAGTTATTTAAAATTATCATTCACTAATAAAGCTTAAAATAGGATTGATTTTATAGTGTACTTCAGCATAGAATTTAAGAGACTATAACTAGTGCACCTGAAACTAATTTCTAGATTATTGCCAAAAGATCAATGTTTCAATATATTTTCTTGTAAACTGTAATACCTTTGGTTTGGTATCATCTTCAGGAGATGGTGGAAAACTCTGAAGAAGTGATATTGGAGCATTGTTAGCACCATTATTAATTATCAACTGAAATTGTAGCTCTGAAAATGTTTTAAAAGTAGACATAAATTTCTATGCAATAAATAAATGTTACATATGTTATCCTAATATAGAATAAATGGAACATTATCATTATTTATCAATCATAAATATTTCAATTAGCAATTTTATAATTTCATTTTGAATCAGTGTTGGTATCTATAATTACTTCAATGAGACTTATAGAGCATGTTTATAGAATAATCAGTAACTTATTAGAAAGTTAAACACAAATACCTCTGTTTTTTAGGCGTAAAGATTCAATTTCCTGGTGTAGACTTGAAAGCATTTGTTGATGTTGCTCTTGAAGAAAACGCATATTTTGTTCCAATTGAATTACTCTCTGTGAAGCATCAACAGCTAAGATTCCATGAGATGTTGGTGGAATTTGAGGAGGAATGTTGAAGGACATCAAAGGTGAATCAGGAGAACTTTCAGAACTTCCTGATGGGCTCTTACAAGTCCCTTTGAGGTTACTTTGTGAGCCATCACTTCCTCCACTTCCTCTCCTTCCCTGTTGTAAAAAATTATAAATAATTATATTTAAAGAGAATTTTGAAACTATTTTGACAATATAGTTTTGTATTTATTGGATGGCAGATGGAAATCTTAGAAAAAAACCATGTTTCAGAACTACTGTAAGTTTGTTTTTGAAAACTTAATTAGTATTAAAAATACCATGCAATAATAACAATACTCAATTCATTCTGTGGGTTTACAATGTAAACATGGAGTAAGTCAAAGGTACATATTATATGCAAATAACAAGTTTAATAAATATATAATAAAGATAAATATGCCATAATTCAGAGCAAATAGTCATACATGAGGCTTTTTATGTTTTAGTGTTTTTCCGGGTATTCCTGTATGCTGTAGGATGAATTCATCAATAAGAAATGTTTTACTCTTTTTAATATTTCTATTTTGCCTAGATTCTTTATGTCATTAGGAAGGGCATTTTATAGTTTGCTACAATAAAGATGAGGATTTCTGTTTGAGAGGTTTAGTGGGATACTGTTTGTGTGCTATTTTTATCTCTAGTTGAGAAGTTATGTATGGAGAAGTTTTGAGTAAATAGATGGAAATTTTCTTTAGTGAATGTTACTGATTCATATATAAAGATACTAAACAGTGTCAGGATCTTGTTTCCAGTGAAAGCTATTCTACATGATGCATGCCTATTTATTTTGAAAATTGCCTTTATGGTTTTTTTTCCTGGGAAATGAAGTCTACAGGTGTGTTGAGGATCTCCAGAAAATTATTCCATATTTTATTATAGGATAAATATATCCATAGTATACCATTAATAGGGTATTGGTTGATACCTTCTCTTGTAATGCTTGGATGATGAATATTGATGAGCTGATTTTCCTGGTAATTGAGTCTATATGAGTGGCCCATTCTAAGGTGTCTGCTATATGTAGAGCAAGAAACTTTGTGTGTGATGATTGTTGGATTGTATAGTTCTTTATTCTTTTGTCAAGAGGGGTTATGTTTGCTTGGTATGGGTGGAACTGTAGATAGGTAGTTTTTGAAAGGTTTAAATGGAAAAGGTTGTCACTTGACCAGGTTTCAATCTTATTAGTTGATAGTGCTGTGTCTAAGATTTGTCTTTTTGATGTCATCTGCAAATATCACTTCTAGTCCTTTGGATTTGATATAGTTTAGGTCATTTGTGTAAAGTATGAATATAAGGGGACTAAGGACTGCTCCCTGAGGGATTCCGCAGGAGGTGAAATTTTCAGAGGAATAAATAGTTTGTTTCCAATGGCCAGATAGATGAGGTAGCTTTACTTTTTGGGTTCTATCTACTATATAGGGTCTTATCCAGTTTAAGGCATTCCCTCTAAATGCGATTCACTGAGTTATATTGGTCAAGGTACATTATAAGTCTGGTTGCCATGACTTTTTCAAAAATTTTGGAGAAAGATGTGAGAAGAGATACTGGTGTATAGTTTTCTGTTTTGTATATCTCCCTTCTTATGTATGGGTATTATTAGGCTGATTTTCAATTTTGAGGAAAATATTCCATGCAGTAGGTAGTGATTCATTTATTATGTGTACGAGAGGATCAGAGATTTGTTAATTGTATTTCTGGAGAACGGAATCTGGAATTGCATCTTCTCCTGCAGTGTTTGGTATTTATTTTCCTAAGTATTGTGTCTAGCTCTTTTTTGTCTATTGAGTTTAGGTAAATAGATTGCATGTGTGATGTGCTAGGTTGGTACTACATGCAGCTGTTATGGTATTAGGGTTTTTTGTGATAGATACCAAAATTGTCTGTTAAATATATTTGCTATTTCTTGTGGGTCTGAGATCAGATCCTTGTCTTGTTTTATTTGGAAGTTAACTAGTAGAGATTTTCCTGAATGAGAAGCACAATTTATTATCTACCAACTAGCTTTGGAGGTGTTTGTAGAAATGGTCAGGGGGTTATCATAATACTATTTTTTAGCTAATTTAATTTGTTTCTTGTAGTTTTTTAGTGAATATCTATATATTAAGGGGGTTTTGACAGTGTTTCAGAAAAGACCGATAACACTTCA
The DNA here is from genome assembly GCA_028673005.1 of Tanypteryx hageni. NCBI lineage: Eukaryota > Metazoa > Arthropoda > Insecta > Odonata > Petaluridae > Tanypteryx > Tanypteryx hageni. Next base: position 144,374,141 of record CM054112.1, read on the forward strand.
CATCTATCATATGCAAAGGTCTCGGATCACTGCACAGTGACAATTTAATATTTTGTCCCCAAACAGTTAATGTACAACACTGATCCATGGGCTGTTAACTACGTTATTGAAATTTCATTAAAAGTATTTGTACTTCTTTTTTGGTTGCAAATATTGCCTAAAACATTAAAATTAAAAAACTACAAGTATCTAATATTAGCAATTGTTGGAAAACCAAATTTGAAAAGAAGATTTTGATAGAAAATATTATTGTCATGCAATTTCACCATACTACCATCTCTTGGCAATACATAGAACTGGTATAACCTTAAATGCGGGACTATCGGAGATAGTTTAAGAGTTCTCCACCAGGTGGCACTGTAGTATTTTGACATGCATTTTTTTAAATTATACTCATGCAAATTCTCGATTTCCATTGCATTACATTAATGTCACAAAAAACATTAAAATAAAAAAGTACGAATATCTAATAGCAGCATTTGCCACAAAACATAATTTGAACAGAAACTTTTGATAGAAAATATTTGTCGTGCATCTTTCTATTACTGCCATCTCAGGGCCGAAAATGGAACTGGTATAACCTTAAATGCGGGACCTTCAGAGATAATTTAAATGTCCTCTACCAGGTGGCTCTGTAGTATTTTAGAATACATTTCTAAAAATAAACCCACCCATTGCATTAATTTACCATGCCGGGTGGAAGTAAGCACATATCTTATTGATGCTGCAAGCAATGCTGCACTAAGCAGCTAGTTTGTAAGGCATTATCATTTGACAATTTTGCTTGGTAGTGGAGATCATTTAAGAATCTGCCCATTTGTTTCAATTCTGGGGTAATCCATTTTGACTTTAGGTTAGAGGATGGTTTTTTTTATCACCATGGGAAAGGAACAATTGAATATATATAAGAAGATATCATAGAAATTATTAAATTTTTCATTGGCAGTTGTAGTTTTCTAAACAGGATGCCAGTCATTAGTTGAGAGTCTGTGTAGGAATAAATTTATTTCAAGTGAACCACATTTTCTTTTGTACTCCAGTGTTTTGTTTATGTGAGTGGTAGAGGAAATTCAAGAAGCTGTCCTAGATGATCAGAAAGGCAGAAATCCAGAGTTTTACTTGAAAAATTAGTTATAGAGTGGAAATGAAAATGTTGTCGATCACTGAACTGGAGGAGGTGGTGTTTCTAGTAGGTGTTTGCATGGTTTGGACCAGGTTAAAGGAGGATGTTAGGTCAAGCAGGAGCATTTTTTGTGTGTTGTTATCTAGTAGATTTATGTTGAAATCACCACATAGTATTACACTAATATCAGATGTTTTAAGATTGGTTAATGTTCGTTCAAGGTAGTCCAAAAATGAATTCATATTGTTATTGGGTGATCTGTAAGCACAAACTATTAGGAACACTTCACTATCTGTTTTGTATATTGCTGCAGCACATTCAAATATTTTTCAGTAGATGTCACTTGCACTGGTGTTATGTTGCTTGCTGTTGTTTTTGATAAAACCATTACACCACCATTCTTGTGAGAGTTTCTACAGAATGATATTACTACACTGTATCCCAGCACATTTAGAACTCCTATTTCCTCAATTTTTAACCAGTGCTCTGTTAAGCATACTATATCAGGTTTACTATCTGATAGGCATAGGAATTTCTAATTGGTCTAGTTTATTTAAGATGTTTTTATAATCCTATTAATTTAATTTAATTCTATATATCATCATATTAATTGAAAATAAAGTATAATATATTATTATAAATGCATGCATTTTTCATAAACCACATGTTTAACAATCATATTTAATTTCAACAAAGTATATAAACCATATCTACAAATTCTCTGCCAGATTTTCAATTGAAAAAACTCAAATTGCATTTCTATGATCCATAATTTATTACTCACAATTATCTTTGACAGAATTTTATAATGAGTAATTTAAAGTAAAGATAATTTTTTGATTCAGATTTGTTTAAGTAGAATTTTACCTGATTTTCAGAATATTTCAATGCAAGTATACCCTATTCTGCATTTTCAAAAATTGTATATTGTAATGTTTTTTAGTATTTTTTGTGAGGCTCTATTGCAAATAACAAATGGGAATGGATGTATATTTTAGAGACTACATTGAATATCAAATTAACTTATATTAGCAGGGTGGGTAGAGTGCATTTAACAGCTAGGGTTGTGGGTTTGAGCTCTGCCATTGGCATGCAAACAGAATGATATAAAACTAGCAGAATTACCCAGCATTGCGCAGGAGGGGGTGTACACATTTGAGAGTTATAAATATTTTTTTAAATTTCTAACAATAGTCTAGCTAAAACATGCTAAGCTTCTATCTGTTCTCATTTGGAAAAGAGTTTCGAACTGCTTCTTGTTGTAATCTCTGTTTTTCTGTGTCTCTCTGTGAGTTCTGATGTTTCTGATGCTCTTGAAGCAGCCTTCTTTTTTTTACATCTGATTTGCTGCCAGTTAAACGTGGCTTTTTTGGATGCAAATCTAAAAACCATCTAAGTATTACTATTAAAATGAAGACAAACTATCTGCGACAATTAGAAGTAACTATGGTGATATTCTGTCAAAATGCCTAAAAATCCATGCAATTTTCGTACTCAACTGTAATTTTTTATCATTTTCGAACAAGAGATGAAATTGTATGACCTGAATAACATTATTTATACAATTAGGAGTAAATCAGTATGAATTTTATGACTCCAGGTCAATGATTTCATATTTTCATGTTCAAATTACAAAATAACTACACCTATTCCCATATTACACCCGTGTTAATGTTATGGAAATGCTATTCTGTGGACCCCATGAGGTTTCAAAAACCCCACAGGTTTTAAACCCCACCTACGCTATTCCTTTTGGTTCTATTAGATAGCATGCCATGTTTTGTGGTCCTAGGATCAACCGTGTAGATTTGTATAACCGGACAAACATACAAACCAACACCCAAACAAACTTTCTTAATTATAGTAAAGATACTGATTATTTGCTTTGTGGATAGAAATATTTTAAATAGACTGAAAATGTACATAATAAATTTCCTTGAGTTATCATCTTAAAATTTTTCTTCTGGAAGTTAACACTGTTCGACAATACTAACATTTAGCAAAGGAATTACAGTGTGACCGCAATAGAACAAGTACAGCCTATAAAAAAACTTCATTATAGCAAGTGAAAACATTGCTACCTTCAATTTCTTACAGAAAAATAATACATAAAACAAGGAGTTTTTGCAGCAACTTCACCATAACAAGCATATCCTAATTAAACCCAAAAATACAGTACCCATTGTATCCTCTCTATAGTTAGTAATGCTGTAACTTTCAAGATATTATCTGCCAAAAAATAAACTCAAGCATGCAAACATGTTGTTTTGTGTGTGTACATATTTGTGGAAAAAAGTACTGAAGCCTGTTTGGAAATTCTGACTTTTGAGACTAGAACATCATGAGAAGAGAGCTATGAAGGCAGTGGAAGGTGTGTAACATCATATTCATGGAAAGCTGTAACTATGAGTGGCATGGCTCACATCTGTGTATGTTATGAGACTTCTTTGTATCATGAATGTGATAACTTAAATGTGTTCATTAGGTATGGCTACAAAATTAAAATGAAAAATTATGGTTGATTCAAAACCCATACAACTATATGCACCTATGCACTTTAATTTTATTTTAAAACATAGTGCAGCATAATGATATACGTACATAGACCCACTTCAAGATTATTTTAGCTGTTTTCAGATACTAAGAGTACTCATTAGAACGTGTACTTTTCTGAATTTATAAATTCTCGCCATAGTGAGATTTCACTGTACTTATTCTTATGAATAAGGAGACCTTTGATGATCTTACTTTAACATCTCCTAGCATTATGCAGAAATATACGGTACTATTAGAATGAATTCTGAGTTTTCTTACTTGAAAACATTATTCTACCTTGCTAGTAAGCAATTTTCTAAAGCAGTAGTGCCAAAACTTTTCAGCTTCAGGGTCACATATCTCACTTCTGTGCTCATCACAGGCCGTATAGCCTACTACCGTACCCATTGGAGGCCACATCAAGTAGAAAACATAAATGAAGAATAATTTAAGGAAACTAAAGGGTTAAGTTAGGGGCGACATTACCTGACTTGTTTTAAATTTATTTATCTATAATAGTTATAGAGATGTAGAGATTAAATAGTAATATCATATCATCATTTCCGATTTTTATTTTATGTTGCATTGTGTCCTTTAATATTGTTAGATTTATGGTGGGCCAGATGTGACCTGGAGGTCGTAGTTTGGGCACCACTGTTCTAAGCCATGCAAGCATGTTTGCCACTTGACCATTAAAGAATCATAATGCCAAAAAAGCAAGGCATTGTGTTGGTTTAGATTGATGTGCTATTTAGCATAACAATTGCTTCTTATTTCTGATTATGTCAATGAAACCAGATAAGCTAAGTTTTATAAAAAATAGCATTAATGTTTACAGCATCTCTTTTAACTCACCATTTGTTGAAGATGGTGAAGGCTCAGAGCTTGCTGGGTTGGGACATTATAGAGGGCTAGATGCTTCATTGTGCTGCTTAAAACCTATTAGCATACTGAATCTTAAAAAGTATACCAAATTTAGTTGTGAATCCTCAATTGCTAATTCACTTAACCTCATAGACTTTTGTTCTACAGAATTATGAACATTTCCTTTTCAGTTCCTCAATACATTTCCTTTAATGACAGATCTATAGCCCTTACTTCACTAACTGCTCAAGAGGTAGTTGATTTGGTAGATTCTTTCTGCAAGGAGACATAGAGCCTATCTGAAGACTATTCTTTACTTCTGTATTCATTTCAGTATAATCGAAATTGAAGATTTAAAAATAAAATAATTCTCTGTTAACATTTTTTTAGCCCTTATATTATTCTGCTAAATTTAATTTTATTTTAGCTTTATAACCCTTACGAGCCAAAGTTTAAATACCCCAGTAGCCTCTCCTGACCGGCGTTTTTTATTCGTGGGGTTTTTTATAGGTATTGTTTTATTATTTTATTACAAAAAGTATTAGTGCTAGATAACTGAAATAAAAACTACAATGTAGACAAACAATTGTTCTATAAAATGACAAATTTATGTCTATTTTTTCAATAAATGGTTTTAAAATTAAAATTAGGATAAATATAAATAATAATAATAATATAATTTATTTCACCATTGGCAAATACATTTGCATGGTTTCGTCACTAAATATTACAAAAAAGATAGGAGGGGGAGAGGGGAGAGAAAAAGAAGAAAAAAAATACAAAGCAAGATACAAGATTGATAACATACACCAAAAAAGATCAAATAAAAGGAAAAAATTTCACACACAATCATCAAGGTATTCACAAACATTATAAAGAATGATAAGGATAAATGTAAAGAATAATTAGGGTAAATGTAAATGTGAGGAATAATTAGGATAAACATAAGGAAAAATCTGGATATGTGTAAGAAAAATGAAGATGGAAACTGAAATTTCGTGAAACAACTTAGGTAAAGACCACTGGAACTTTGACACCCTTGTGAGATACGACTGATTCCACAAATGGAAAAATCAAAGTGATGCTTAAACAGGAAAATTCAAACATCTAAGCAGTACACCAAAGACCATAAAAAGGGAAAAAAGAAAAAGAATAGAACCTAAGCAAGCAGTATATGCATTAATGAGGCTAAAGACCAAATCCACGTTTGAGAGATGAAGAGCAAATACAAGAGGTTACAGAATTGGTAAATTATTTTTTTTACCGGAAAATTAATTCATAAAAAATGGGCTACTCAGGAAAGATACAAAATCAAAAGGCAAATATAAACATAAAAGTCACCTGAAAATACGATTACCAGGAAGCAAGAAAACTCATTACTGTAGAAGAATATTGTGAAAAGAATGAGCATAAGTCTGCCAAATACATTTTAAGATCGTTTGAACAATTCCATGTTCGTGCCTGTTCATTTGATCATCCTCTACAGATGGGATCAGAAACAGCATCACTCACTCATAAGGGTTGACAAATCAACTAAATGCCTGAAGAAGGCCTAATTTTTATCTGATCAGTCTAGAGAAATGTCACTCTTGTAACCTTGGATTGTTTCTTAGGAGCACATCAACTGTTATATTTAAAATTTCAATAGCATGTTTTATATGTTACCTAATAATAACATAGCCTTAGCATTTTGCCAGATAAAAAATATGCAAACATAGTTGAAGAATGCAAAGCAAATAAATAATTTAGAATGATTTTTTTTAAATTTTGCTAAAATTTTCTTTAATTTGCTATTTTATTTGATTTATTCAGTTTGGCTAATTCTTTATAACTATAGCTTGTTTGCATAAACTTCCAAAGCTTTTTAAATAGCATAAGTCACAGATAATTCTCAAATATTATGCAGCCAAATTTGACTATAATTATAGTTTTGCTTTCTTTTCCAGTTCTTTTCTAACAGGAAATTTAGAAACTAATACTGATATAATTAAGCTACCATTTTGATGGAATTAGAATATAAAAATCTTTGAAGATGTGTTAACAAATATATTTCAATTAGAAATTTATTTGTATGTCATTCAACGAAATGAACATTTTTTCAGTCACTGCATGTGCTTTTTATTCTTGGGATTGGCTAAATTATTATAGCACAGTTAGCAATAATGCTTTTAAATATAAAAATATCCTTGCTTTTGAGGCAATTAAAAAATCAATGAACTTTATACACATTCACTTACCATACAGAAGTATTCTAGTAAATGTTCATGCATGGCTCTATAATTACTGAGCTAAGAATTATTGTGATCGAGCTTAAAGTAAAATTATGTAGATGTTTGAACTTACATGAGAAAAAGGCACAGGTATTTTAATTAAAACTTGTGAAGCCATGATTTATAATGATGTTGTGAATGTTGATAGCTTGTCCTTTTAGTTACTCCAGGGATGCAGCTTACAAGGAAAACTCAAATTGTAAAGAAGAGATTGTTGAATATTAAACAAACAGCATAAATGTGTACTGATTCTAATGATAGCCTAGGTAGAACACTGAATCATTTCGATGAATTAAAATCAGGTAACTGAAATATTTGAAATGCAATACCAACACAATAGTAGGTAAATATCAATCAAGCTTTCATCACTGCACTTCCCTATGAATCATTGGAATGTTGAATTGATGGTGGAAATATTCGTTGTTACCCAGAAAAGAATAAGTATCTTTGGATGATTAAAAAATATTATTTTATCTGAATGGCTATAAAAGGAATAGAATGTTCATTTTATCACCATAGTTTCATTTTTAAACTAAACAGTGCACTTGATCACTTTGATATAGGGAAAGATCCCACATTATCCTGGGAGATAATTAACTAATTGTGGTGGTTTATTGCACAAACTTAGGTATGATTTACATAACTAAAATACATTATATCTATTGGGAAACAGTAAGCTGCACTCCCTAAAAGTAAGGAATAGAGTATTGATTATTAGAGGGGGTGAGTTAAGATGGCGCGCCAATAGATGGCAGTAATGTCGACCGAACCCTGTATTAGGGATTTATTCATTCAGAACTTTGAGGATTTCATGTGCTAGAAGTGGCATTTTGATTAACTTGGAAAAATGTTTTCAATATACATCTTTTAAAATAAATATATAGAGAAGCGGGCGTGAAATACTTCCCCAATTAAATGTCGACGCGTAAAATAGCTGTCAGTGTAACCAAGATGCGTGACATACATTTTGTGTTATCAAGCAAATAGACTGAAAGTGTTCTTAAGCTCGCTCAAAACATCAACCGCTTTGTTTTACTAAACGCTCGCTTTTTTTTAACAAGAACATTAAATATTAGGAAGTTACATTAACTATTACCATAATTTATTTGATTTTCTTCTCCGATTCGACAAATGGTAAAAATATTGGAAAAAACTTATGAGAGCATCTCCTTCGTATTCATATTTTCAATGACACATACTTATATATAAAAAATCGATTATAATCTAAGAAACAGTAGTAAAAAATTCTTATTAAGAACGCCGAGACAAATAAATGAGTGACGAAATTCGTTGACCATATCGATGTCTATAGAAATGGCGGTAAATGCTATTTGGTGCAGTTTCGAAAAGGTTTTAGTTATTTAGTTATGCGGAGAATACATATCAGAAAACAAAGCCTATCCCATGATATATTTAACGATTCTTCCAAAAGTGGATTGCATGGCGATATTTACATCACATAAATGACCACATCCTATACCAACTAATTTATTTTTACTAGTTCGCGGGTTTTGTGAGTTCGAAAATTATTATATGATTGAGGTTTTTTGGTCAGATCTTTGTTTTATTTAAATTTTCATACGTATAATATATATCAGGGATGCCGGATCTTTCGTGACATAACCACGACATTAATTAGGAAAATGGATGGCTTTAATTTTGAGGTAAGGGCAGTTTAATTTTAAGCTTTAGGCATGATAATTGAAGAAAATTTTAAAATTTGTTATGTTCCTCCAATTTTAGTATATAAATGAAGATCAGTTGATGAATTTGGTTAAAAGGGTGAAACGTCAGAAAAGAAGAAAAGGGGAGAATGATAAATGGGCGTCTTTTCAATCCGAGAAGAAAGTACAAGGTTTTTCCGAATTAACAAATATAGATAAAGTTATGCCGAAGACGAATGAAATATGCAACGTTCATTATAATATCACCAAAATACCAATAGAAATACCAAACTTGAAGGAGAGCGTCAACCCCAGCGAGTGTATACAACATTCCCATGTCCAACTTTCTCCCAGAGGAAATATTAGTGTATCTGATTATCATTACTATGAAAGAGTTAGTTCTCAATTTCGAAAGCTACAGAATTTAAGGTACAAACTTTCAAGGAGCCTGGATGCATTAATTATGCAATACGAAGAGGATGTATTGAAAGAAAAACTTTTTAAAGATACTTTAAAAAAATTTAAAGAACCCGCAAACTGGAAGAAAGTAATGAATTGCCAATATCAGATACTAAAACAGGTAAGAAAATTGATTAATTAAAACATTTTTAAACATTAACAATATGATTTCTTAACATTTAAATATTTTGTCTTTGATTGATGGTGCATTTTTGTTTATAAAGGATTTCTGAAAAATAGCATAACGATTCCATTATGACATGGACTTAAAATATTAATATCATGGTTCAGTAGATATATTTGTCAAATTTTTAAAATATTGTATGTATTGTTTCAATAAGAACATTCATCTTGTGACTTGTGTTAATAACTTCAAATGTCTCGATGCTTTATTTATTATTTTGAGTGAAGAAATATATGAATAAATTAAAAAAGGTTCTTAAAATAAAACTGCAAAAAATATGTAATTTACTGATGCTAAATAACGTTTTTATTTTGTTAACTTTCCTGCACATCCCTTTTGTACCTCCCAGGACCGCAGCTCTAGGCTCTCAAACCATAGGGCTTCACCTCATGAATAAACTCCCTCCAGATCTGACAGAAACTAAGTGTCTTATCCAGGGGCGGCCCTGGGCAAACTTATTTTTGACGGACCCCTTTAAGATTATTAAATAATCAGTATAGTGAGAAATAACTGTTAATTGATATGAATAAAAAGACAATAGGAGTATATGGAGAACCAGGTTTAACCATGAATAATCATGAATCTGTCTACGGACAGACTACCTATGATGATGATGAAAAGGCCAATAATTCCAAATATGCCCATATTTTTTTGTGAGGACTTTAAATTTTTTCCGAGACATCAAATATGTTTTGGCCTACAAATCTTCCAGTAAGACACTATCACTCCGCAATATAACTGTATTCCTATTTAATCTTCTAATTGAATCTGGGAGAAATTATGAAACCTATCTGGTCAAAAATCATGCGATTTTTCACCCGTTTTGATATATAATGTACAATTCAGCAGCCCTTTAAAAGTGGCAGGCCTGAGCGGCCACCTGGCTAACCCACCCCAAAGATCGGCTCTGGTCTTATCCCCTTCAAAATTAGAATGCATTGTTACTTTCAAAATTATACTACTCTATCAATGACTATATTAAATGATACTTGACTGTGAAATGTGAAAGCAAGAATTCATCATCACCAGTATTTATGGCAAATTTGTGAATTATTGTTATTTTTCTGCAATACTTTCTTTAGATTTAAGCTAAATCAGAATTATTATTTTGTATTGTTATTTTTCCTTGTCATTGACTTATTTAATGTAGCAACTTATATTGTGACTTGTCTTTCATCAAAATTTGCTTATAAATATGCTCTCCTGGGCATCAATTCAGTACATGTTTTTTCACTGACTATTGCATTTATATAGCATTGAACTGTCTGAATTGTCCTATATCAATGTTATTGATCTTTGGATGAAATACATTATTATTATTAACAATAGTTTGATAGCTTAACTATAGTTTTTGTCATAAAATATGTAAAGGGTCAGTTATTGATTAACTTCAACAATATTATATAGAAGCACTCATGAGATTTTTTGTATCTCCAGTGCTTGCCAACTTTGTTTTATGTAATCTTGATATCTCCATATTAACTTCTTAATGTTATTATGATTAGTAAAATAGTTCCTTTAAATTATCCCCAGAGCCCTCTCTAAAATAAAAAAGTGTTAGCTATGCAGGCAAATAATAAAAGTATTCCATCAATGTATGATTTAAAAAATATTCTGTATGATGGCTCTTTTCTGCAGCATGAAATCTTTCTTACTAACTGAATTTGTCCAAATTATGCACGAGAAAGGAAGTTGTATGTTGAAAGAAAAATATGGCCCTGTCCAGCTATTAGATGGGGAAAAGAAATTTCTATTGCAACATTCTTTTTTCAAAATCTTTTTTGAAGTGTCACCAAGTTATGTGACTTGCTTATTTTTGTCTGAATCATGTTAGTGTTGGATCCATTTCTATGATATGCAATATATTTCATCTCCTACTATTGGTGCATTCAGCAGATTTTTCAGACAGTTGCTGATTCACTTGATAAAGAGGACTGTTTGATGGGTGGGAAAAGTATGATTGTATTAGTAGATGAAACCAAATTAGGCAAATGGAAGTATAATGTAGAACATTGAATTGGTGGTGTATGGGAAGCAGGCAGCATTGAAAGAGCACATGGACATAATGTTTTATTAAGATGGTTGAAGATGGAAGTGTAGAATCACTTGCAAGTTCTTATCAGACACATTCTTCCTGGTTCCATAATCTTTAGTGGCATGTGAGATGGATTTAGCTGAATCACAGAAAAACTTGCTTTGGAACATCACACTGTAAACAACTCACTGAATTTGTCTCAGCAGAAAGTGTTCATACTAATTCAATAGAAGAAATTTGGTATAGACTGAAGTTGCTAATCCTAAAAGAAATCACACAAAAAAATCAACTCCTAATGAATTCGAGTTACATTTCAAATCGATGTATTTTCAAGCAAAATATTTATCTTCATACCATATTAATAAAATTTTAAATATAATTTTTCAATTTCCTTATTTTTATGATAAAGCTTTTATTTTTTATTATTATAAGGGCTGAAATTCCTCTGGACCATTCTCATCTTTAGTACCCTAAATTCCCAAGTATAACACGCGCGTTATACAAGGTTTTTTTGTAAAATTTTCGGAATTATTTAGTGCGCGTTATACATAAGACGTACTAGTGCGCGTTATGCATAAGAAGTACCGCTTTATAAAATAAAATGCCTTAAAGCGTTCAAATACTAACTTCGTGAAATCACTAAATGGCTGAAATCTATCGAAACTTCTTTCTTTTTGTTCCTTTGATAAAAACTAATTTTCTGGCATAAATTACCATGCATTGCAATCATTACAGATACAAAATCGAATTTCAGTTAACTAATTATTATTCAACCTAAGACAAATTAAGGCAGATTCGAAGTTATTAGTTGAAAAAAATGTACGCAGTGCCTTTTTAAATAAGATAACGAATTCCAAAACAAAACACATTCACATATAAAAATAAAAAATCACAAATTCTTTATAAACTTTTATTCCCACTCGATTATTAATTAACATAACCATCGAAATCTTCTGATTCACTGTCACAATTTATATCGTAATCATTCAAGTTCTTAACCAATGAGTCCGGTAAATTTTCAAGCGAAAAATTATCGCTTTCATCAGATGATGAATCACAATACCCCCCATCAACACCAAGGGAATAAATTCCCGATACCCTAAAACCATTAATTATACATTCACGGGTTACATCGGCCCAACATTCCACAATCCATTTACAAATTTCAGCATAAGAAGCTCGCTGCATCCTTCCAGACTTTGTATAGGAGTGGAAACCATCTACCATCCATTTTTCCCAGTGCCTTCGTATTTTCGATTTGAATGATCTATTTACGGATATGTCCAGTGGTTGCAGCTTTTTTGTTAGACCTGCAGGAATAACTGCAATCTTGGAATGTTTTTTCAATAATATTTTCGAATCATTTGCTATGTGTGGCCTAGCTGAATCCAATACAAGCAGCGATTTTGGTTTAAAAAATGAGCCCTTCCTTTTTCCCCATACCTCAGTTAACCACATTCGCAGCATATCGCAATTCATCCAGCCTTTTGGGTTTAGGTAAGGTATTGTTTAGGTAAGGTAGCTTAGCGTACATTTTAATGTCACTGGGTGCCTTATAGTGATTTCTAGAGACATATGGCTTATGCAGTATTATTTGTGGCATCAGGCTCTACAAATAGATTTATTTTAATCAAATTCTCTGGAGCCTTACTTGAGTAAATCAATTTTATATGTATATATGTGACTGCTATAATAATGTCAATAGAATATTATGCTTTGTTTTGCAAATAAAATGTGTTAATCTTAAATTTTTTATTTATGCATGTCCGTTATTCATTTTATTTAACTTGCTGCATACATTTTTTCAATTCGTAAGTTGTAAAAAGTTTTGTAGATTGAGTACACCCCCTCCTCCTCACGGACTGTTGGGGTCCTCCTGAACCTTTTGCACCTGGGGCCTTCATATACCTTAATCTGCCACTGTGATGGTTTCCCATTGCCTTCCACATGGGACACATACAAGGGAGGGAAATCTGGTGATGGCAAGAGCTCACTCTTATGAAGAACATCAAGGGGCCAACTGCTTAATGTCCTTACCAAAGGACTGAGCTTTGACTTGAGTGTTCTCCTGAAACTACACAATTAGTACCCATTATTCATTTTAATACATTTTAAAATGTTAGTTGCTATGTGATATTATTATCAAAGCTTTTCATAACTTTTTCATCTGCTAACCCTACTTATGTTACTCTTGAGATATTCAAAGAATCATTGAGCTCACATTATGTTTGGAAGCCAACCTGTTCATTAAATTAAAACCCCAACCAATTGGTATTTTTTTCTTCAGCCATTTCATCTCCATCTTCTCTATCATTTTTATTTTTCTTGCTGAAATTTGTCATCCCATCTGAATATTGATGCATAACTGGTGCAGCTCTGTCAACACCTATCTATTCTTTGATGTTTTCAACCTTGTAACTTATTAGCTGCAGGAGTGCTGAAAAATTTGGGGTCATTTGCTTAGACATGTATCAGTCATTTTCTTGTGATAGCAGGTGTTTTGGAAACTAATGCTGATACCAGAATCATGTTGGACTGTCTTTTATAGCCAATATTTTGAAAAATAGCCGGATCAGGGGAGTATCTGGATTAGGGAATACTGAATTAAGAAGTTCAACTCTGTCAGTGACTCACTGCTGGGGATGGTTGCTTTGCAGCAGAAATGTGCATCTAATTTTCTCAACCTACCTAAATTATCACTTGCACTCTTGAGATAAAAATATTTATCATTGTTGTTATACGAACATGTATTCATGTAATTTTTTTTTTTAGGATTATCAATTAGTGATGGACATGAGAAAACTAAGCCTCTATGCAACTGGGCGTGACATTATGTCTCTTCTTAAAGTCCTCATTGAATGCCATTCTACTGCTTCAAAAATGTTACAGGTTTCCTGTCTCTTACAGTTTTTCGAATATTATATATATTATTACTAGCTTTGCATATTCAGCTTGTTATAAAAATTTAGTTTCTTGGCTAATTAGTATCATTTCAGTCTAAAATTATTGTTATAAATTTACTTCATTAGGTATTCATTCATGGGTTGCCTGACATCTTGCAGATGGATAAAAGCAAAAAAAAGCTTTATGACTTGCTCAAATGTATGATTACATTAACAAGAATTTGTAAGTTCATTGGAGTCAATTATGGTGATGTTATCAATATGGATGATTTTTTAGCAGATGTAAGTCCTATCAGTGTAGCTCTTTGTTCATATTTTATGTGAAGAAAATATCAAATTGCATTTTTAACTTGAACATCATAAGCAATTGCTTCTGATAGATATCTTGTATTGTTTTTAAATGAAAAATAATCTTTTTAAGGATGTGAACAAGAAATGTAAACATATTCTTCGAGCAATGAAAAAGAGAATTATTCCGGGAACTCAAGAAAAACGGAATAAAATGAGAACACATGCAGAAGTGAACATGAATGACAATGTTTATAGACATCATTTACATGAATTTGCAAGCAGTAGGGCTCAAAATGTGCCCTTTGATACTATTTATATTCCAATAAAAAGGTTTAAAAAATTGGCTAAGAAAGTTTTAGGTGATATAGGAGGCAATGAAAAAACTATCAAAACTGCTTCAGATTCGTCGCAAGACTGTAATTCAGTGACAAAATCTTGCAGAGAGAAATATAAGGTAATGTAATAAGATACTACTATATTTAACTAAAATTCTTTACATTTATAGCTATATCGATAATTTTGTTTGCTATGTAGAAAAATAGTTTTGATTAATTTTTCTTTTGATAAACCGTTATATTTTTCTAAGATAACAGTTACATATAAATTTGGTAATCAACTTCAATATTTTCACTGTTAATTCATTCAAAATTACAATAAGGATTTAGATTAAAATTAATTCAGTTATAAGGTTAAATGTCTTAAACAGGATAGACAACCCCTGTTTAGATCTCTTAATTCGAGGAAAACTAAACAAACTGAAAGTGCTAAATGGATCAAATTTTTCCATAAGAATTAACGTAATAAGTTCAATTCGTTATGAGTGCTATAAAATTACTTTTGTTGGACCTCTAGATACAATGAAAATAATGACAAACATTAAACAATTATTCAGTTTATTAAAAAACTTAAAATTAAAAATAGGCAAGTAATAATTATGAACTGTATGTACACTATTAATTGCACATTATGAATGGGGGGATGTCAGTTGTGTAGTGGTTAGGACGCTGGCTGCTCAAAAGGGCAGCGGGTATGAATTCTGCGAAAGGATTTTTTCCAAGGTCGCCTGGGCTCCTGTGTGTGGTTTGAGGAGACCATGCAAAGTCAGCGTTCCATCCTTCGGAAGGGATGTTAAGCTGTTGGCTCCCTTGATGCTCTTTGTTAAGAGTAGGCTAATGCTGGCACAGGTTTTCCCTCCTCCCTTGTGTGTTCGATGTGGAAGGAGTTATCTTTATATATAATTACTCAAAATCTGTCCGTCTGTCCCCCCTTTTATCTCTTGAACAATTTATCATAGAGAAATGCTGTAAATGCCATTTTGTTTCTGCCAACTAGGAGATCCCGGAAAAACTATTTTTGTTTACGGAAGTGTCCCTGATTTGACTCAGGGAGACAATTATATATTTCCATATGTTTACACAGGAGTTTTGATTTTTCAAGGTGCAAGGTTTATTTCTTTCATTCATAAAAATATGTAAATATGGACCGAATTTCTCAGTTTTTGCTTTATTCAACGACTTTTTCGTACTCTTTCTGGGTGTTGCCAAGGCGACCCGCATTGTTGCCTCCGATTGAATGAGCGTCAATTAACCCTTCAATTATTTGCTTCACACTTTTCATGAAGCATCAAAGTTATAGTTGTAGCAATGTCAAAGTTAATAGATTGCAACATTAATAATTAAAGATTATTATTAGTCAGTAAACTGCATGTGGGCTGCGGGTATTTTTAATGATTGACCAAAAGAAAAAATCTTTCTTTATTTCAATTCTGGAATGTGACCTTTTTCGAATGGGAGAGACAATTAAAATTGCACATATAAATTATAAAAACAAACATGACATTCAAAATATCAGTTGTCTAATTTTATAAGGAGAAATGGGGTATTATTCCTTTTAATCATGCAGATTTCTGACTGACTTTGCAAAATTTTTTGCGGGTACCACTAGTGGTTATAATAATCCAAGAGATTGATTAGCCAAAAATACACAGTATGAATGGTTTCCAAATTTCCACTAGGAATTTTTTATCTACAGAATGGTGTTTCACCACATTTAATGTGTTGTCAAAGTAAAATAACTTGTAAATCAAGTTTCGTAATTCATTTTCAAATTTAAAAACCTGCCACAAGATGCCACACTCAGATCCTGAATGGCCAGTTTATATCATGGAGCAGATTGAAATGTTGATGGTATTCCATTTACTTTCATTATCAATAATATTTACACAGCATTAAATAAATTAACATGTACTTTAAAATTATGTATATTAACAAAAATTTATGGAAGGAGATGCTGGATTGGTTTCTCGCCTGGGAGGTCAAAATACCTCAGGCCACTTCTGCAAATATGCGAGTATTATAGGTATATAGCACTCAGGGAAAACTAGTTGAAAATAGGTTACCTGTGCTATATACAGGGATACCCTGATTTACATGGTTTTGAATCCAAGTTATGTTGTTAGAGGACTAAGCTTTAAAAATTTTTTTGCCACCTTCCTTAAGCTATTATCTGATTAAAATACTAATTAAAATCACATATTGCGATCTAAATACATATCTACTCTCTCTCTCTGCAATGTAACATCTAAATAAATAACAATCTTAAATATATTGCACCACTCCAAACTCAGGCCAATCCTTTCTAGATCAATGGTTCTCAGTCGATGTGTCATGATACATTAGTGTAATGCAAAGAGCTGGAAAGTGTGTCACTGAAAATTTTATTAACAGCTTGTAAAAATAAAGCAAATTTTGTTAAGCAGAATTTTTGCCTTTCTCTTGCATCATTTTTAACAACATTTAAAAAATTTTAGGTTTAAACTCTTCATTATAGCAAACTAACTCTTCTTTTTTAGTTTTGTGGATTGTGGTGTGCAATATTTCGCACTCATGAGAATTGACTGGCGTGTGTGTGGTGACAAATAAAAAGGTTGGGAACTGCTGCTCTAGATGATTGCTTAATATGTTGCCTTTGAAGGGTTTTGTAATGAGAGAACCTAGTGATAGAAAAAAATTGGTGAATTTGGATGTGAAACTCTCGGAACACCAAGGCACAGGAGCAATTTTTTCACGTCTAAGCTGACCACGGAATCATATGACATCTGACTACTAGCTTTCATCTCTAGAATTTGTTGTGATTCTGGTGAATTTGTCATTTAAGTGAAATTATGATACTCAATTATAGTAAATTTCACCCTGAATCTATATATGCATATTATAATTTTATAAACATTCAGAAAAATTATTTTATATTAGAGAAATTAAAAATATCAGCATGGTAATAATATTAATAATTCTAATTCACTTTATTAATTGTCTCTATATTCTTAAACCCTATATCCTAAAAAATAGGCATTTTCCTACTTCATTGATTAACAATTCTCTGTTGAAAATGAAATTTGGAGACTACGGTGTACAGAATAGAAATAAATAACAACTCCTGAACCATAAAGTAATTCAAGTGAGCAATCACACGTCAATAAGAGAAAAATAGAGGGGAAAAATTATATTTATACTAACAAGTTTGCAGGACGATGGCTGTTGTCGGAAACTAGCCTAAATTCATGCTGCATCTATAACACCGGATATGATCACTTTTTTGGTACTGTGCAGAGATTATTTAATTTTTTCCTCCTCAACAATATGGTGGAAAATTTTGATGAAAGCGATAAAAATTTCACTTAAAAATTTTTCTGACACAAGATGGTCGTCAAAAGCAAGTGCAATGAAATCATTGTATTCACAACTCCCCGAAGTAATAAAAGCATTGGAAATGATTGTAAAAGAACTGTCTAATCCAGAAGCCATATCAACTGCTAAAAGTTTACTTATGGAATTTAATTCTAAATTCATTTGTACTCTTTCTGTGTAGAATAAATTTCTGCAATGCATAGAACATACAAATAAGGCTCGACAAAGAAAGGATTTATCAATAGATCAATTTACAAAATTAATTGATGAACTTCGGGGTACTTTAAAAGGACTGCGAGGGTGCCAGTGGTGTAATGGTTAGGATGCTGGCTGCTACTCGCCTGCTGCTCGAAAGGACAGTGGGCATGAATCCTGCGAAAGTAGTATTTTTTCCGAGGTCGCCCGGCCCCCTGTTTGTGTGGTTTGAGGAGACTGCGCAGAAGGGAAGTTAAGCCGTTGGCCCCCTTCTTCATTAAGAGTAGGCTAATGTCAGCACCAGGTTTCCCTCCTCCCTTGTGAGTGTGTTCGGTGTGGAAGGCACTATGGCTATAATAATCCAAGAGGTTGATTAGCCAAAAATACGCACACACATTTACAAGGACTGCGAGAAACAGGATTAGAGCAAATTTTTCTCAAAGCTGATAAATTAGCTAAAAGTATGTGTATAGATATTGGATTTCCTGAAAAATGAAAGAGAAGAGTTAGGAGAATGTGTGTAGATGAAGCACTGGACGAAGACAAAGGATGTAACATGATGCCAGAGGAATTATTTAAAATGCAAATTAACAGTATTTATGACACATTTGGATTTGCGTTATGATCAATTGAGGACTGTCTTTGCAGATTTTGGTTTTCTCTGTGGTTCTCCCTTAATAAGAATGAGCATCGATGATCTGGAAAAAAATCTGCTGCTGATCTAGCTGTGAAATATATCAAAGATTTGAACGTATACGAATTAATGTGTGAAATTGAAAGTTTTTAATTTGAAGGCTACAAATTAATACCAGACCTCACAACTGCAACCTCTTAACATTCTACAAGCTCTTCATGATTTTGGACTAATCAAATCCTATCCATACATTAATGTGGCATTACAAATATTTCTCACTCTGCCAGTAACTACTGCTTCATGCAAAAGAAGCTTTAGTAAACTGAAATTAATTAAAAACTACTTGAGATCGAGTATAGGACAAGAACATTTGTCATATCTTGTTATTATTTCAATAGAGTATGAAATCGCAAAGCTTCTAAATTATGACAACATCGTTGACAACTTTGCACAAATGAAAGCCAGAAAAATCTCATTGTTATAGTTAATGTTGTGAGCATTTATGAGTATTTTAATTATTTTTATATATAGGTACAGTTACCTACCTCACTTGGTATTGTAATTTGAAAAATGATGATTACATGTCTGTGATTTTTTGTTTGTATTTGCAACATTAAAAGTTTTAAAAATATTTTTTTAAATTGATATCTGGATCCATTGCCTTATTTTCATAAAAAATATAGGGGGTGCAAAAGGTGTTTTGCACAGGGCGCAAGAATGGCTAGTTATGGCACTGCATAATTTTATAAATAAAACTAATTTTTCTTTCAATGTCTTTATTAGATTGAAGAAACAAGAAATGATCATAATTCAATGCATAAAAATTCTAAGAAAAGAGATATAACATCAAATGTCAATTCTAACAGAAATAAACTTGTCCTAGCAGAAAATTATGTTTCTGTTGGAACCCAGCATTCATCATCATTTGAGGTAAATAATTAAGCAGAAATATGTAAGACTTAATCATTTACCTAACTAAATCTGATTTATAGTATAATTTCTTTTGCAGAAGACGGACATTTTTGATGTAGAAGTTTTTTCTAAGAGACTGTACTCTGCATTTGAGACAGAGATCCGTAGTAATTTTCATGATATTTTTAGGAACTTGTCGGTGATTCAACCTGTTTTTAATAATGGTGAAACAGTGAGTATAATTTACCCTTTAATATGGAATGGTGATTGTTTCTAAAATAACTGTAAAAGTCATGAAAGTTGAACACATCTTCATGCAAATCACATTCCTATTGACTCTTATTGTTCATGCAGTTGTAGCACATAGGTATATCATTTTTTATAGTCCATGGGGTATTCTTTCTGCATAACTGTTGAGCAAATTTTTACTTAGTACTTTTTAGCATATTCATTTATACTGCATGTAAGTAATGAAGGATTACTTCTTACCTTACATATTAGGCAGTCTTTATGCCAATTTTTTCCTAGAGTAATCACAGAGAAATCCATAATTGGCTGACCACATGCATAGCATTTAGTAGCAAATAATCTCTGGTAGTCATATTGACAATATGGATTTCCTTGTTTTTCCATGAAAGTTAATCCTAGTAGAGGTTTTTTACATTCAATGCAGTAAAAATGATTTTTATGCCATGTTTTCCCTAAAGCATTTAAATAGCTTTGCTATTTAAAATCAATTTGTTTGCATTATAAATTTGGTTAATGAAATAAACACATTTTTGCCTAAATAGGAACAGAACCGATATGGGTCGCAGAACAGATGTAGCGCCTGCAGGGGCAAGAATTAAAAATACTTGTGACCATTTAGATACCAATGGCAGCAAATTACAAAAGTTGGGGAGAGGGAATAAAACAAATCCAACCCCTAACCACTCAACCCAACCCATGGAGACAGGACATAACACTATAGTCATTTCTCAGGGACCACATAGTTTCATTTCTCGTCACTTAGGTGCCATGTCTGTTCTGCAACCCAAATCAGTTATAAGCCCATTAATGTTTATCTTACATCAGTTATAGGTTGATTACATTCTGCACATCTAATTTGAAACAATAAGTTGTAGTCATTTTCACAGAAAGGCAAACCTTCATGTTCGTAGAATTTGTCAGAAGCTATCGGTTTCTCACATTCCTTGCATACAAAATGTTCAGGGTGCCATATTTTTGATAAAGCTAATACTGCCTGTGAATTAATTTGTTACAACATGAACTTTATTTGGAATGATCTACATTAAAATACATTCAAAAGGCAATTCAAATGAGAATTTTGGGTTGATTCTATTTTGTGAATATAGTTTAAATGCAGCAACCATAGAATCTTTTGATGCATAATCATACCTACCTAATAAATTAAAAATAAAAATAACAGAAATAATTAAAGAAATGTCTGTTTGTACCTTACTTGTAATTTCTTGGTTACAGGCTGAGCAGAGTGGCTGTGCATTAATTACTTTAGAACTATTCATTTTATAATTATATAATTGCAAATTGAGAAGTTTGCTTCAATTTTAAATAAAATTTTTTAAATGCTGCATGTATTAAAATGGTGCCTGGTTGATATGGTTATAAAGAATTTAGTTTGTTTACAGTTATTTATTCTGGCTGTTGTGGAAACAGTATTTCAGAGTAAATAAAGGTATAATAGTACTAACATGTTAACATGGAAACTTTGCTTTAGAAAGGAATTTTATAATTTGATAAATTCTCAAATTATTAGGATGTGCAGAATGAAGAAAGGCAAGTAATTTACGATAAAGATTCTTTCAACTCATTAGATATTTTGAAAGATCCATTGCAATCTATAGAAACAGAAGAGATATATCAAGATGAAAGAAACCAAAAAAGACATATGGAGGGTTTGAAATTGGAAACTGAAAGGTAAATTATTGATTCATTTTGTTACCCAAATATTTATAAGTATTTGATTATTATGCATTAATAAATTATCCTTTACTATGGCAATTTTTGTAGTATGACCACAAAAGTGTGTAACCAGCTACAGAAAATTGTTTGAAGGACTTAGCTTTACTATAGGGCCCTGTTGCATCCCAGCACCTCCGACCTATTTTATTTGAACTTAGTAATACTAACATATGAAATATTTTACAATGAAACTACGTAATGTACATATGTGTATCTCATAGACCTTCAATGTTATGGCATTTGCTCTGTTACGGGCATACAATCTCTGCTGGCATCGAGAGGGTGACATTCATTTAGGGTGCTGCAGGTGCCCAGCATAACTTCAATCTCCAACGTGACTTCAATCTCGGCCTGTACTCCCTCCCGTTCACCACCATCAGTTGAAAATTTGTTGAGTTGCCTAAACAACAAATGACTAATGTTCATATAAATAAACATGGCTTCCATATGACGTATGTAATTCATTGCTTGAATTATCACCTTTATTTACATGTTTCATTAGTTCAATTTATGTTTTAAACTGTTGTTATAGTTTGAAGATTATATTTTATTTATTGTTGTAACAGAAAATGAGACATTCAATTTCATTTTGTACGAAAAACCTGTGGGTCCCTATAGTAAAGCTGTTCCCTTTGAAGTACTTAGTATTAATAATAAAATTTTACCATTTATGGAAACTTAGGGCTTCTATATTATACTGCAGTCTTATGCATTAAATATTTGATATTGTTGCAAGATGAGATAAACAGAAACTATAATAGCTTTAGTTGTGTGAGGCAGGGGCGGCCGCTGGCATAGGGCCATGGAATTTCACAGAAAGAGAAAAGCATTGTAAATAATTATTTTTCAACAGATTGATTTCACTTTTGAGTCTTTAATAAGTTTAATTTGTCGTGAAGCAGCACAATACTCCGGTCGGTAAGAGAATTTATGGGAGTGGATGGCAAGTCTAGTGGGGAGTTCTCCCACTCCAACGGTGCCACCGCCTAGCTGGCTTGGTCACAAGACATGGAGTGTATGTGCACTGCATGCTTTTCTCCCCATCTCCTACCCTCTCCTGCGCTTAAGAATATTGACCGTTGGGGCCAAGTTCAGTTTGGCTCAGCCGGCCTTCAAGCTAGCAGGTCGGTGTAGTATTGGTGAGCATGAATGTTTCAATTCTCTGCAATAAAT
Source organism: Tanypteryx hageni (assembly GCA_028673005.1). Lineage (NCBI taxonomy): Eukaryota > Metazoa > Arthropoda > Insecta > Odonata > Petaluridae > Tanypteryx > Tanypteryx hageni. The sequence goes on from CM054112.1 coordinate 144,397,052, forward strand.
ACGATACAGCTATTTTCATTGTTGTCTTACAATGATAAACTCGTAATAAAACGAATGGGAAGGCCCCTCCCTAATTTGAATTTAGTTTAAAAGCAACAAACAGGAAAGGTGTCGTAAATTTAATGCCAATATCTATTCGAAGAACAATAGACTGTGCCGATGTGATGAAAAAAATGTATTTTTTGTTTTCCTTGTGTTCTTTTCCAAGGAGATGTCAGCTGGTCAAGGAACGGGATTTCCGACTTCTAAACATTTTGGAAAAAATGAGGGCTCACGAAAAATCTAAACAACATATGAACAATGTTTTGAGTTTATCGTTGCTGGGTAAAACAAATATTCAAAGTCAGTTTAACTCACAGTATCGGCTAGCTATATCTAAACATAACAAACAAGTAGATAAAAATAGATATGTATTAAATTTGATTATAAATTGTATACGTTTTTGTGGGGCATTAGAATTAGCATTGAGAGGGCATGCTGAATTGGATGAGTCACAAAATAAGGGAGTTTTTCGTGAGTTTAGTTTAGTTCTGAGTTAGATAAAGACTTAAAAGTTCAACTTAGTCAATCAGCTGTGTTTAAAGGTACGTCTAAAACTATACAGAACGAGTTGCTGGAATGCATGTTAGAAGTATACCACGAAGAAGTTCTCAAAGAAATTCAAAAAGCAGATTATGTAGCATTGATAGCCGATGAAACTAATGACGTGTCATGTCAATTTCGGTTAATCATTGTATTACGTTACATTGTGGAGGAAAACCGGTAGAAAGGTTCTGAAATTTCGTTAGGTTCTGGAATTTCGTTAGGTTCTGGAATTTCGTTAATTCTGACGGACATGATGCTCGTGCAATCGCAGTTTGTATTTTAAAACAACTCGACCTCCTAATTTGTGAGTCCGAATAAACTTATAGCACAAAGTTTTGATGGTGCTTCTCTTATGAGTGGACGTTTAAATGGCGTTCAGAAACTGATAAAAGACAAGTATTCACTTGCTAATTTCGACCACTGTTACGCCCATCATAATCACAGAAATAAAAGATAGATTTCAATTTATTGGACACCTCGTGGCTACGAATCTATTAGTGGTCGAAGAATTTGATAATTACAGCAAAAAATTCCCTGACACATCTCAGTGAAATAATTGAAAAGTATCCTTTTTGGAAAAAAGAGACTGAAGAGTGAATTTCACGTTTTTTACGAAAGAGGAATTGAGATCAGTTTCTGGTGCAGTACCATTTCTGTCGCAGTACCATTTCTGTCGCTAATTTTGGGTGATGATTTGTGTGAAACATTTCAAGAGACGATAAAGCTTTTAAAAGTGTTGATCACGATACCAGTGTCGACATCAGAAGCAGAACGGTGTTTTTCAATGATGAAAAGAATAAAGATTTTTCTTAGGAATAGTATGAAAGAAGAAAGACTAAGTGCTTTAGGCATGCTATCGTATGAAAAAAACTTTTGTTAATAACATATATAGCTTCAACAGAAAAGTTATTGATTTATTTTCCAACAAGAAAGATCGTCGAATAGACTTGACCGCTCATTTTTGCTGCAAGACACTTTTTTCATCTACTCACTACAGTACATTTTTCAGTAAGTAAAAAATTAAATACTTTTTTGTATTATAATTTTAGGTATTTTTTTGACATGTTGGCCCTACCAGTTGAAACAACCACCGGCCACTACTGGCGTGAGGAGTTTATGTAGCACATTCTTTTTGTGTTAAAGGCATTCTATACTTAATAAATTGTATTCTGCTGCAATGAACTAAATTATGCACAGTTTCATTTAACACCTTTTCGGTTTGGTACAGTCTTCACTGTAGAGAACTATCTTAAATCGCAAGGCCATCATTTTCATTTAATCATGTTTTCAGAACAGTATGGACGCATTAACCCATTTTGGATGGAATTAAATTGCCATAAAATAGTGAATTGGTTTCTTCTTGTGGAGAACACAATAATAAAAATATCTTATTTGTTTTAAACTTTCCCAACTTTATAATGAGGTTAATTTAACTATTTACAAAATATTATTGACTAATTTCTAAAGCAAGTGTGAATTCACCATCCTATTAGGCATATAGAACACTTCGAACTTGTCCTTTTTTAATTTTCTGCTTCTGTATGCCATGCATTCTTTTTGCATTCAAGTACTCTTCCTATTTCTTTTTACCTACTCAGGATCAGGGGAGCGTTTACGGCACAGACACATGCCTAGGGGCCCCCAAAAGTTGTCATTTTCCCCGTATTTTTTCTAATTTAGTCAATAAAATACACGATATGCAAAGCCTCTCGACGTTATCTTAGCATTCGGGTATATCATATTAACTGTTCTGTTAATTCATGTAACAGCCGTTGGTGGTAATGGCGGTTATAGTTTGAATCAGACTTCCCTTCAGCTCGCGCCTGCGTGTTGAGCTAGCGACACTAGCTCCTCTGGGAATCCTTACGGAGGAACCAGTTTTTCCCCCGAGTTTCCACCCCCTGCCATAAGCTGAACAGGTCAGAACAAGAAGCAGGTACATTCAGTGAAAGTGTAGTGCAATGTAAACTGTGAATTGGTCTAGGTGTGTGGTGGCATATAGTAACATTTACGATCAAACGTCTCTGTGAAACGGTTGAAATACTGCTTTAATTACCTAATATACTTATACATAAGTAAAAAATTTTATACCTATTTCTTTTTAGACAACCTTTATATTAATTTGGGTCTGTTTTGTGTGTTTGAGCCCACAGGATGCGTTTTTGAAATTGTTATTGCCTTCTCACCTCCATAACTAATAATTGTCAAAATGTCGTCAAGTATCGCGGTATATACATATAACATACAAGTACTATATTTGGATTCTAGAGTACGTTTTTGCCTCCAACTCGATAACTGTTTGGCCGACTTTGTCCAAGTATACTGAAAATGAAACACTATTGGACATTGCTCTATGGCCTGACGTCATGACAGAAAACATACAGAGTCGAGTTTTAGATGAAAGGCCAAAAAACATTGACAATCCAATAAAAGCAGGGATGTCAGTTATATATCATGACAGGACCTATATTCGACACCTTTCTGAGAATAATTTTTACATAGAAAAATCTAATGATACCAGAGAAAGACACGAATGGTTAATTTATTATGAAACAAGCAGCAGCGTTTACTGTTATATTTGCAAATTGTTCTCCTACAAAAAAACGCAATTTACAATGAACGGTTGCTCAGATTGGAAGAATGTTGCATCTAGTATTTCAAAACATGAAAATTCACAGGACCACAAGCATTCCATGTGCATTTTTTGTAAACGTTTACAAGCTATAGGGTGGATTGTCACAACTAATCAGTCAAGTGGAAAGAGAACGTCAATATTGGAAGGATGTTCTCAAAAGAGTGATTGCAATGGTAAAATTTCTTTCCTCCCAGGGACTGGCTTTTCGTGGGCATCACAATAACGCAGGGAACTTTGTTAGTTGTTTGGAGTATCTTGCAGAATTTGACATTTTTTAAAAAGAATATTTGAAGAAATATGCAAACAAAGGACAAGGATCTGTGAATTACTTGTCAAATACTATCTGCAATGAATTTATTCAGTTAATGGGCACAAGACTAAGAAATCAATTTGTCGAAGAAGTAAAAAACACGACATACTTTTCTTTGATTGTTGGTTCCACACCTGATGTTAGTCATGTCGACCAACATACCATCGTCCTCAGATATGTGCTTCCAGATGGCCAACCCATAGAAAGATTTTTCGCATTCATTGATATTTTTTCTCATAATGCTGAAAGTTTGGAGCAAGTGATACTTGAAACGCTAGCAAAATGGGGCATTGACATAAGCAAATACAGGGGACAGACCTATGATAATGCATCCAACATGTCAGTACTCTGGCTTACAGGCTTGAATTAAAGAGCACAGTTCTAAAGCTGATTACATTGCCTGCACAAATCATAGTCTAAATTTGGTGGGCAATGCTGCTGCAGATTGGTCATTTACTGCAATATCGTATTTTGAATTTGTTCAAAATATATACGTTTGGTTTTCTGCGTCACTCATAGGTGGAATGTTCTTAAAACTAACCTTGAAAAAAATGCATGGACCGTGAAGAAGATATCCGAAACAATATGGTCAGCCTGAGCAGACGCTGTTTTTGCACTAAAAATGATTTATTCTGACATAAAAAAAGCTCTAACCGAAGTAGACTAGGATCCAAAACAGAAGCCTGTAGCCAGAGCTGAAGTCAAAGCTTTTGTTAAGAAAATGGCTTCTTACAAGACTGTTCTGTATTTGTCTATTGGTGTGGAACTTTTAGTATCGCTGAAAGGTTTTATAGTAGAACTAAGAAATAATTTTCCTAGGATTGAAGTGAAAGCTGCACTATTAGTTGATGATAAATGTATACGTACATAGCCAGATAAACAGCATCGCAGAAAGAAACGTATTGTATTTTATGATGAAAGTTATAAAAATGAAGTTGTTTTGAGTGGATGGGAAAATTTTATTGTCAACACTTTAAACACTATTTGTGATACATTGGTTGTGGAACTCGACAGTAGAATTAAAGTGTATACAAAAATTAACAGTAGGTTTGGGTTGTTATTCAGTATTGAGAATCTACTCGAAGACGATATTAATTTAATGATCACTTCACTAATAGATACATATAGAGGATATCAACTGTCACATGATTCGAGAAGAATTGCTCCAGTTCTTAATATTTGCTAAACAAGGTGGTCTCAAATCTCCTTCAGACATGTATCAGCTTATATTACATGGCCTGCAGTCTACGTTTCCAAATGTGGAAACAATTTTGCATATATATTTAACATCTAATCAGCAATGCTTCAGGAGAACGCTCTTTTTATACACTCAAGAGAGTCAAAAACTATCTCAGGAACTTGTGCAAGAACGGCTGGACAATTTGGCTATTCTCTACATTGAAGTCAGCTGAAATGAAAAAATGCGATTTTGAAGCACTAATTGATGTTTGCCAAAGCAAAGACCAGTAAACGATTATTGTAAAGACAGGTTAATAATTCCAGTGCAATTTTAAATTCAATTAAAATGTTTTACAGTTTATTTAATTTGACAATTTAGTGTTTGTTTCTGAAATATTTAATATATAAACAATTTTAATTGTTATTTTTTATTGTAATAGACATGCACGTCTAATCTTCATCAAAATGTTAACGTGATATATTTTTTTGTAATTGTTATTACAAATGTTACTATGCAATAAAGCATTAATCTGAAGTACACATTTATAATATATATATATAGGTATACATATATATTCTTATTGATTATTTAAATTTCGAATACAAAGAAAAAAATTATAGTTGTGGGGCCCCTAAAATCTCACAGTACCTAGAGGCCCCAACTGGCATAAATGCGCCTCTGCTCAGGATAGTGACAATCTCTAAAATTATGTTTATAGAGAACACTTGTCTTGCGCCCATGTCTTTCCACTACTAAACCCACAAATGCGGTATTTGGTAAGATTCACATGGAAATATTTAAGTGGCAAACTTGACTGATTTGCAACTTTGTAACAAATGTAATAATTTACTACTGTCTTATTTATTAGGTCAAAGACCAACCTATCCCACCACTTTTTTGCTGGGAAGTTCAGGTGGTAGTAACTGCACAGCTAATCATTTCATGTATGGATGAGTCACATTCTGGAGACAAAAATAAAATAGTCCTTTTGTAGTGCTACACTGTGATCACAAGTGAGCTGGAAGTGAACAACTATGTTATTTTTTTCTATGCTCTTTTGATCTCCAGTACTCCATGTCGGAATACACAGTTTCCAAATGCATTCTTTGGGATTTCACGTTCTCAATATTTTTCGCTCAGGTGAGTATTTAATGAGAATCTAGCTAGGTACGTTGTAAAATACATGGAAGTCCTTATGTAAAGTTGTCGTTATTATTGTGCGATTTTAACCAAAATCAGAATCGGTTGACAAATTTTAGCAAAACTCCTCAGTACCAAAATTTCATCAAAATACGTCCAGTGGTTCCCAAGTTGAAACAGGAAAATTGTACATGTAGTTCATGTGAAGTCGTCGTAATTGTTGACTGATTTTAACCAAAATTGGAATTGGTCGACCAAGTTGAGCAAAACTCCCCAATACCAAATTTCATCAAAATACATCCAGCAGTTCCAGAGTTGAAACAAAGGAACATTGTGAACTATTTGTAGGCAGCGCCGTAACTAGCTATTTCAGCACCCAGGGCAAGTTACCAAATATACACCCATCCATGAAAAATTCTCTAATACCTACATTTTTTACTATATGGATTTTGGGTGAACAATTAATAAATAAAAATAAACTATAAATGATACAATTTCTTACTATAAATGTACATAATTTAAATATATAATTATAAATATAATTACATACATAATTACACAATTAAAATACAGAAAGTATAAATATTTTTAATATTATGTGATTTTAATACAGCAAACTCATCAATAGCATAATCGAAATTTATAGTTTCTGCTATGCATAATGTCTGGAACAAGTATGGCAGTGAAATCACCTGTCCTTGTGCCATGCAACCTCGCACAACTTTCCATTAACAATTTTTGCGCTCCTTCTCAAGTTGCACCCAGGGCAGGTACCCTGCTTACCCCACCCTAGTTATGGCACTGTTTGTAGGTCATGCAAAGTAGTCGTAATTGCCCGATTTTAACCAAAATTGGAATCGGTCGACCAATTTTAGCAAAACTCCCAGTACCAAATTTCATCAAAATAGGTCCAGCGGTTGAAACAAAGGAACATTGTAAAGTACATATAGGTCATGTAAAGTGGTCGTAATTGTTGTCTCATTTTAACCAAAATCTGAATCGGATGACCAATTTTAGCAAAACTCACCAATACCAAATTTCATCAAAATACGTCCTGCGGTTCCCGAGTTGAAACAAAGGAACATTGTAGGTCTTCATGTAAAGTGGTTGTCATTGTTGTTCAATTTTGACCAAAATTGAAATCGGTTGACCAATTTCATCAAAATACATCCAGTGGTTTGAGTTTTAACATGCAGATGGACAGAAATGACCTCCCCTATATGCGTTCACTTCATGCAAAGAACGCATAATAATACACCCTCCAATTTCTGAGCTTGGGCCGGCACTGTTGACACCATTGATTCACTGGACTGTTATTTTATTTACAGGCATCCCTCACAAAGCAACTCACTCAACGAATATGTCTACAATGCCACAATATTGACTTTTCTGCTCTTGCAGGATGCTCAATTTGTGGTGGTGACTCGGGCCAGTCATTACCCATATCATTCGTGATATGTAGTCTGAGCCTTCCTGCTTGGATTTTTGAAAACCCACACTTTTCCATGGAATAAATCATCATTATGTGAGAAACGTGTCTAACTGCAATATTCACCCACATATGCCATGCAGAAAGGTCAATGATCTGATAGAATAAGTACAGTCAATCAGTGGTATTGATTTTTTGGGGTTGGTAAAAATGGAGGTTGGCTTACAATCAGATAAACACGGTATACAATCTCCTTTATACAGGTTGACATTGGAAGCTCAACTTTGTGGATGGAACTACTTACACTGGTCCATCAAACTAATCTAGTAATAGAGGCATGCAATGCTACACTTGGTGTTAAGAGGGATGATATTGAATGTCTTATCAATGACAATCAACAAATTCATGAGCAATGGAATGTGATACTGGCAGAGTCCAAATCAGCAGCCCAGAATATTGTCATGCCACCTGATTTCTCCACCAGTCACAAGTTACATTGGAATTAAAATAAAAACTCAACCATAAAACAATCCAGATGAGTGCACACACATCGATAAGAGGAAAAAATGGAAAAAATTAAAGTGATACAAGTACTCAGCGAGTTTTTCCAGTTTTCTGAGCAATTGTACGTATGCGCTTTTCTTCCTTTCCTTTAGGCTAATTTTCGACAAGCGGCCCCTGTAGGCCAGGGGTTCCAAACTCGCAGCCTGCGGGCCACATGTGGCCCCCGTGGTACATTTCTGCAGCCCGCAATATTAAGCGTTTACACTGGCAGCCAAAACTAAAATCTATACCTTATAAAATATTTTTTGTAAATATAAGAAATTTAAGAAGTATGTATATTACATCAGCACTTGTAAAATGTAAGCAGTTTGTTGCTCATTCTGATTTATAAAAATTCTGAACAGATGGAATACTAAGTATGTTCATCTCGCTGCCAGCTTGTTTCTTGCATGTCAGAAGAAGCTAACTCTTGACACCGAATCTAGTATTCTTGTCATGAATGGGTTTAAGACCGCAACATAGGGTTGGAGTGATTTCTTCCTTGTGGAAGGAGAGAATGAAAGTCCAAAGGATATGAAACAGTGTGAGGACTTAGAAAGTATGCGGCCCGCGGACTTGGTACGGTGCCTTAATGTGGCCCGTGGGTTCGATGGAGGGCCTTCATGCGGCCCGCAGGCTGACATGAGTTTGTGATCCCTGCTGTTGGCCATCATCCTGCAAACTTGTATCATTTTAATTTCTTTCCATTTTCTTTTCTTATTGACCTGTGTGCCCCCATCTGGATTATTTTACAGATTAGGAGTTTTTATTTTAATTCCATTCTATACACTGTAGTCTCCAAATTCTATTTTCAACAGGTTGTCTTCTAAATTTGATGCTGAGCAGCAGTATAAAATTAATTCCTTCTTTGTCATTATTGACTGTATTATGTCGGGTCTTAAACATTGACTTGAGTTACTGTAACTAATATGTACATTCTATGGATTTCTTTGGCAATTCAACAGACGAAGTAATGAGGATCTGCATTCTGTGATAGAAAATTTTCAGCAAAAGTACAAAAAGGAAATCTCAAAGGATTTCAGTGAAGAAATCATCTTCCTCAAGCGAATATATTCTGTGAACTTTGTAAGCCAAAGGAATTGCTACAAGAAATACTCGAACTTGGACTCCCTGGGATGTTTCCTAATATCACAATTGCATTGCATATTTTCCTGTTTGCCTGCATCAGTGGCTTCTTGTGAATGCACTTTCAGTGTGCTAAAGCGGATTAAGACTTACCACCGTTCAACAATGAGATAAGAGCGATTGGTTGGGCTCACAATGCTTAGCGTAGACTATGATATTGCGCGTAACTTAGATTTTTCATCAATAATTAATAAATTTGCAGAAACAAAAGCTAGAAAAGCGTTTCTTAAATGAAAAAGTATTCAAATAATTTATTAGCTTATATATATATATATTATAACTAGCTGCTTCTTACGGAGGATATATATATATATGATATAAAACCTAAGGTACTTCTAGATATGCCTCCGAACTGAAATTTGGCAGGATGATAGGTTATTACATACAACCAACCAGAAAAATCGAAATATTAAATTTTCAGTGGGGTATTTTTGACCCCAATGTTCCATTTCGATACTCCATAAGAAAAACATGAAAATCTGTGCGGTTTCATAAATTTGCATTTTTAAATTAGTTATAATTCAGATAGAAACTCTGGAAAAATAATTCTATAGCTAAAAGAACGAGGTTTCTTATTTTTGATGACTAAATTCAAATCGGTGGCGAATTGACGAAGAAATATGTTTTTAATCGGAAAAAAGCAGATGCTCAGCAATAAAGAACTTAAGCTACCATAGCAACCAGGATTAATGCTTTTCAGTGGAAATTGGCAATCCATATTATAATAGCATCGCTTTAATGCTTTTTAATAGGGAAATTCTTATTGTCCCATTGTTTCAACCAAAGATGTATACATATGATGACGTCATAATTTTAAAACGCGATATATGTTATTTAATAAAAGAACGTTCTCCTTTCAATTATGGGGGTTGATGAAATATATATAATAATAGCTTTAATTTAGTGCTTCTAAAGAGAATTAGTGGATTGTATTATAATGCAATTGATTAAACACTACGGTGTAAACTTATAATGACGTCAAAATCCAAAAACAGGAAATATTAGAGAATTGTGAAAAAAAGTTGTCGTGTTGGAGCTGAAATTTAAAGTTATTTAGAGCTTAGTGCACATACCCAAATAAACATTTGAAAATCTTGATGAATATGTTGTTGCAGCCGTTAAAATTGTATAAAATTTAAACAAATAGATAAATATTATTTCACTTCTAGATAAGCTACAACTTTAAAATTGGGCAGAAATGTGTGGATTTAGTACCCTAATGTGGAAAAAGTATCATATTTTTAAATTGGAAATTTTAGGGATTGTTTTCCTCTATTATTGTTACATAAGGAAAGAACGAAAATCGGTGCAGAGGTGAAATCTTTAAAATTAAAAAAATATTTCCAATGATGAAATATCTCTCTTGAAATTGAATGTTTTTTCAAGGTGAGTTGAAATTTTTGCAGAATGCAAGCACCTTTTACTAGTATATGTATGTATGTATATATATATATATATATATATTAACTTAAGGAAAAGAAAAGGTAGAGATGAGGGTGGCAACAAGGTGTTGAAGGAAGCCCAGCGAACACTTACCAAGTTGAGGACCAAGCTGGCAGGCTGCTGGGGGCGTCGAAGAGACAAGTAAAATACATGAACACAAAAAAACACGCAAGCTTATCGGGCCTATGCCCTTCTTCAGCAAAAGAGTATCTGCAAGTATATATATATTTATCTTTTATCTATATCAACAATGAATGTTGAATAGGACACGCAAGAAATAAATATAAAATACGATGTTCTTGCAAGACGTTCAAGTATTACATAACCCAACTTTGTCAGTTTTTTATAACTGATATATCTAATCCTGCCTAATCCTCAATTAGATCCCCCTCTCTCCTCTTGATTATGTAACACAGAATTTTTCATTTTGCACTTTTATTTATTTTCTTTAGAAGGTCATTTCAATGGGGTCTGCATTATTGGCTGGGTGAAAGCACTGAAAGCTAACATTTTTCGGATTATATATAGTGCAACCTTGAAACCCTTACCTTCACTGTAACCATTCAGCCAACCCCGATCATGAAAGTGCGTTACATAATACTAAACGCTTCCTAATGGGAATTTTTGTAAATTGTAATACCGTGAGGAGCCTCAAAATCTGGAAGTAGCCCAGGTCTCTCGGAGGACCTGCATATATTGTGCAAACAGCCTTGAGCATATGATTATTTTCGGCTGAAGGCTAAAAAATCATCCAAAATGAGTGAATAAATAGTAATAGTGATGAAAGAGTAGTAGAAAGAATAAAACAATGCCTGTTTAACTATTAAAAAATGCATAACATTGTTATGATATTCCACTTAGGAAGGCTCTACTATGTGGAAAGATTTCATCTATAATAATAAAAGAAGCTGTGTGTCTGTGGCAGTCATAACTCTTTAGAAAATAAACGTAAGAGCTTCAAAATTTGGCAGCAGCTTCAGGTTGACCCCGCGAGTTGCAGTGCCAAAAATAATTCAAATCGTAATGTAATGTAAGGGCCAATCCAAATTTCATGATTTCGAGGGGTCACCATGGAAATTTCAGCAATAATAATAATATGTCTGCCTGTATATCAGGGAAGAACTGGCTGAACCGATTTCAGCCAAATTTGGTAGGTACATAGAATCTTCACATAAATTCATGACCAAATGACATATTTGGACCTGGTCAACAGAGCAGGGGTGCCACAATTGCAAAATAAATCTTTTCAGTAATGCTTATGGAAGGAATTAGCAGAACTGAATTCAACCAAATTTGGTACAGAATTTTTGCATCAACTCATGACCAAAATGACATATTTTGACCCGACTAACTAAGTAGGGGTGCTAGAATTGCAAAGTTAAACTTTTCGGTAATTATGAATTTGGAAGGAATTGGCCCAACCAATAACAACGAAATTTTGTATGAAGTAGGCATGCAACAAAATCAAGATGTTTAGTATAGATATAGAAAGCAGGGCTGCCACTGTCCACATCAATTTTAACCAAATTTAATAATTACTAGTGAAACTGTCCGTCAAAATGATGGGTAGGCATGACTAAAATAGGTGTGTTGTACTAAGGTGGCCAGTCGTCCAACTCAGCGACAGTAGCGCTGGTTGTGTGACCTAATCGGGTGGGCATAAGTGCCTCTTGGACACAGTTTTCAGCCATTATCAGACTTATTTTACATTTTTTCACAGATTTTACTGAATTGTGCAATCTGCACCATGAATAGGTGTCGAGTGACACCTGAACCGACCTGATCCATTGAGAACCCTAGGAGTTCTTCGGACGATCTCACGTCTGCATTTAAATATATAGATAATATACACTTATTATATACAAAATCATATTAGCATATTTAAACTGAATCAGCCAAACGGGGGCCACAATTAAAAATGAAACTCTTTCAGTAATTAAGGATTTGGAAGGAATTGGCTGAACGGATTTCAATTAACCCTTCCCGAGCGGTATCTGTATGTATATGCGTGCAGAATTTTCCCCCCAAGCGGAATCCGAATATGTATGCGATTTCATATTTACCATGCTCTATTACGTGCAGGTTGCAGAAATCAACGCTCGAGGTCAGAAATGCATAGGCATGCTATACTATCGGCCTTCTAGTTCATAAATAATGATGAATCAAATTTTTACAACAGTAGAAACAATAGTATTCTGTTCCACATTAGAAATACTTTTTCAGCTGTAACACCCTATTGTAGCAGCATGGCTAGTAAACGAGTGTATACAGAAGAAGATATTATATCCACTTTTGATATTAGCGATGAAAGTACCTTGTACCTTAGTTCGAGTGATTTTGATTGTGACAAAAGTGACTGCAGATTCTGAAAGTGATAAATCCGCACATTGCAGTGACATTGACTCAGACCCAGTTCCTGTGTAATACGTTTAGTACTATAAATAAATCGCCATTAGCAATGGCTACAATAGCCAACTGATTGATTGCCTCCTGCCCAATAAATTAAAGAGACTCACTTCACACAAAAGTATTTCCTCTCCCGAAATTCCTTGCAAATCTAAGCACTGGCGTAGACTCCCCTTCATAGATCCTCCCTGCTATAAACTTTCTAATCTCTTCCCTAAAGATATAAAACCCACCTTTTATTCCTGATCACGACAAACATTTCCTGAATACAAAATATTTCATATACAATTTATTAAAAAGCTGCCTATAAACTATCTTGTGACACTGTTTACATATGACAGATCAGAAGAAGTTTCAAGAAAAGGATCAAGGAACATAAGTTATGTTTCGAGTTGGGAAGCACATCATCGCACTTTGCTAAGCACCTCTTTGAAAACGACCATTCCAGTTCATTCAAACGAGAGTTTCTCCGCTTCGAATCAAAGGGCAGCCGAGTAGACCTCTTAGAGCAGTTGGAAATTTTAATCTATGATGCTACGGACAATGTTGAACTTACTGTTTTTTATCTCTCTCCATTGTTCTCCTTACTGCTATCCACAACTAATTAAATTAGTGCCTTTTATTTTACTTTGTAATTTTAATGCCTTTTTCAAATATAATCTTTTGAATTAATGTCATACTACTTTGTAACTTATATTTTTTGATTGTTTTCAAATTATCTCATTATTGATTGTAAATTCTCTCTCATTAATTTAACCCTCCTACCCTACCCCCTCCATATATACAGTGGAAACAACTTAACACGAAAACGGATAACGCGAAGTATCGGTTAACACGAAATGCAGGCTCGGTTCCTACCGGTGCCTATACATTTCAACGTATATTAGTTTGTTTTATGCGAAATGGTTAGCAAGAAATTTCGGTTAACACGAAAAAAATTTTCGGTCCCCTGAAAATAAATCCCCGTCAAATTCTTGGGATAACACGAAACGACCTACTCGTTTCTTAACATAGAAGTATGAATAATCTTACAACCACAGCTGTACCTCCTCCTTCCCCCTCTCTTTCAATAGGCATGGTCATTAGTAGACCTCAGAGAAACTCACACGGCCCCGTTGAGAGGGTTGCTACCAAGATTTCCTTGGCAGCAATAAACTAAATTCTGAGAACTACCATCTTCGAATGAAAGGAAGGATTTGGAGGTGCAGATTGTTGTGTTGTACCTTCCCTTTCCCCGTCTTTCAATACGCTCAACTCCTCCCTTGCTCTCGTCTCTAGACCCCTATGCAGAACAGTTCTACTCAGTTTATTCTGAATTTCCATGTGGAATGGTTAGCGAATGTGAAATGAATCTGTGAGCAAAGTTCTTCTTTCTTTTCCGGGATCATTTTCAGTTGTGATTTTATATTTTTATAAAAGACCCACATAAAAATGGCTAGTAAAGTGCGTATGCAAAAAGCAATACCGCTGAAAGTGAAAATGCAGCTCCTACAAGCGGTTGATAACAGTGATAGAACCAAAATGGACATCTGCAAAGAGTTCGAAAATCTCTTTTCAACTTTGTCAACAATTATAAAAAATCGTGATAAAATAACATGTGTTTGAGAGAAGCATGTTTGAACCGGAACGGAAGTGTCTACGCACGGCAAAGCACCAGGATTTGGAAGCAGCGCTGATCATCTGGTTTAAGCAAGCAAGAGCCCAGAATGCTCCAATTTCTGGTCCTGTTTTGATGGCGAAGGCTGACGCTTTGGGATCAGAATTGGGAATTGAATTCAAGTCTAGTCCTGGATGGTTGGAGCGGTTCAAGGTGAGGAATGGGATAATTTTTAAGTGTTTCCGGCGAGTCAGGAGACGTCTCCCATGATATGACATCAGAGTGGATAACTTCTATCTTGCCTAAATTATTAACAGACTTTGTGCCTAAGGACATTTTTTAATGCTGACGAAACCGGATTTTTTTTCGTTGCCTCCCAGAAAAAACTTGAGCTTTTAAAAATGAGCAGTGCTCTGGTGGAAAAAATCTAGAGCGCATTACAGTAATGGTGGCTAGCAATTCAGATGGTTCTGAAAAAATCCCGATGTTTGTTGTGGGTAAATTTCTGAATCCTTGCTGCTTCAAGAATGTAAAGAAGCTTCCCGTGGAATACACCGCAAATAAAAAAGCTTGGATGACGGGAAACATATTTACAGACTGGGTTAGGGCATTGGACAAGTGCTTTTCATGCCAAAAGCGCAAAATAGCTTTATCGACAACAGCCCTGCTCATCCAGAATTGGAAAAGCTGAAATCAATTAAACTGATCTTTCTGCCGCCTAATACAACAAGCGTATTGATCAGGGTATTATAAAAAATCTAAAATTCCACTATCGGAAGTTATTACTCCAGAAATATTAATCTAGTATTGAATCAAACGAGGAAATTAAGCCCGTGACTCTTTTGGATTCCTTGCATTTGTTGTATGCCACTTGGAGGTCAGTTACAGCGAAAACAATCGAAAATTGTTTTCGCCATGCTGGATTTTCCTCTTCGCCATCAGCAGATAGGTTTTCTGGACAGGATGAAACTGAATCGACTACGGAAATTAGGATAAATACATCTACTGAAAGTGAATTGTGCGATATCTTCGGTCGCGTGTCGTCTGTAATGAGATTGACAACTGAAATCACGCTGAATGACTATATAGCAGTGGATGACCATATTGCCACTATACCACTTTTAACAGACAGTGACATTGTTAAATCAAGTGCAACAAAAGAAAATGAAAATTGTAGTGAAAGTGGAGATGACTGTGACGACGGAATGTTGTCAGTGCCAAGTGCTGCGGATATCTGTGGAATGCTAAAATGTGTGCAATCGGTTTTTAGAAAATCAAATAGATGGGGACTGTTTGTATGAGGCAGTTGATGATTTGGAACAATTTGTGGAAAAAAAGATTATGAATGCTAGGCAGAAAAAAATTACGGAATTTTTTGTTAAGATTGAACAATTGAACTACTTTAGCGACCTTAATATTTGTACATTGTTTTTATGAAATTATTGAAATAAAATAATTTTTTTATGTATACATGTAATGAATAAATTATAAGGTATTCATTATTATAACTAATTACTGTGCTGTTTTCATCGCATATTTGTTATGTCAAGATTTATTTACGAGCTTATATCAATATCTCAAATCAGTCTCAAAAAAGGTTATCATGAAATTCATTTAGCACGAAATTCGGTTAATACCAAATGTTTGCGCTGGTCCCCCACATTTCGTGTTAAGGGGTTTCCACTGTATAGAACTCTCTGTTCAGCTTTCATCACCTGATGATGTTGTAGCAGGCAAAACCGGTCATAATAATTTGTCTAGTAGAAATTTACAAAATTCGTTTTTATTTCCATTGTTATGATACTAATGAGAGATGCACTGATGTTGCCCAAGCATTAAAATATCCAATTTTCAATGTGTATTCATGAGGAAATACAAATTACTGTAATGGCGATCCATCCAAGACATCCACTAATCTGATATTGCAACACCAGTATGGAGAATCACAAGTTGAGCACTTTCATCTTAGGCAAAATTTAATGTTTGAAATTCAAGTGTTATATTGTAGAAGTACACTTTCAAATCCTAAGACTGCCATAATTAACTCAATAGGAAATTATCGAACTCATGGCTGAAAATTTTAAGAACTAAAAAATACTCGTCTCAAGTATTAAAAATAAGTGACTTTTGTTCTTTAATATGAAAGATTATTTGGTAACTGGTATATGTACGTATTGTTAGCTTTGCAAAACAATTTTAATGTTGGATTAGTTCCGTCATCTATTTTCCTCCATTGGGATTTTGTGAAATATTGACTTCTTAAGCACATTGTATTATTTCTATATGCTCTGCACAAATGTTTGAATCATTTATGTCAAGAAAGTAATTTTGTGTTGTGCAAGCTACCAAGAGCAAAGGACAGTTTCTTCCAGTAACTGCCATATTCATTACAGTTAACCTATTCTTATGCAGACTTTGCCAGTGGGGTACCATCAACCAATGAGAGATGGATCAATTTTATATGGTATCTAATAATCAGGAAAAGTACTTGAATAATATGAAGCAAAAAAACCAGAAAAAAGAGATTCAAAGAATGACAACAGAATAATATGATGACATACTATGTTTGCTTTGAATTTAGTCATTGAAACTTGCACTTTTTCATCTGCTGGAATAATATTATGTAAGAAGGTATTTCAGCATCTATCTGGTGTATTTTGTATGAGTAGACTAGTGCAATATATCGACTTCCTATAATGTAGCTGAATACATTTAGCCCATATCATAGGAAGCTGTGTTTGCTAGCTACAACCAAAATAATCAACCATATCCCCCAGGGAAACTTGGGCATAGGAAAAAAATAGTTATCTATTTTAAAGACAAACCAACTTTATAATGAATCTATTTGGAGAGCTATTAGTGAAATGCCAAATTAATAATAGAATATACAACAAATAACTCCAGGATAAAATTTCATATTTGTGATTATTAATACAGCGTCTTTAGTGGGATAACATTATCAAATATAATTTCTTTGCAGTTCAAAGGAGGAAAAAATTATCGAAAAGAACAACATGGAAAACAGAACTTTAAAAGTTGAAAAAGAAAAGCATGCAAGAGTTAATAAAAGTCCAAATAACAAAAACAAAAGCCGGCTCAATGCCAGGTACTAAAAAAATTTTCCCAAAGCTTATGAATATTCTAATTTTGAACACTTTCACATGAAAATCAGACTGATTCAGAAAAACAACTTTTCTAGGAGTAATTCAACCCTTGCTGAGGATCATCGAGACCAATTCTCAAGAATAGAGGTAAATGATTCACCAAGTCCAGTGCCAGACACATGGGACATAATTGGAAGGTAATACATAATGATGAATTGCAATTTTGTTTTTAATTAATTTCAAAATATAACTATTTGTAATTATATTGTTTCCAGAATTTCAGACAAATTAATAGACGAGTGTCTTAATAGCATCAGCTGTGAAGTTGACAATTTCATAGTTCAGAGGATGTTTGACCTTGAGTTTAGTTGAAATTAGATAACCATAACTTGAGTTTTACATAAAAATGAATTATAGGAACAAAAGTAATTTTGTATCTATTGTACTATAATGAATAAAGGTTTATCAAGTGGAATATAAATATTATATTCTAATTTACAGCACAGAAGCATACAGTATTATGATTATAAAGCATTTTATTTTTAGAAGTTGAGAATCAAATGAATTCATTGTACAATATTACTATATTGTAAAAAAAATATTGATGGAATCATTCAAAATGCAATGCACAATGGAGATGTGAAATGAAAAGAGATTCTCATTAGTTACCTTTGTACCAATAGAAAAGTCTGTTCCAACTTTTCAGGCAGAACTACTTTAACCATGAATATATACTATCTAGCTGGTGACATATAAAAGTGTTAATGCAATTCTAAAATTTGAGAAGTAATATTTAAAAACTTTAGATGACATAGGATTTTTTGTGTAACTCCTCTCCTGCTAAGACTTAAAATAGCAATCATATTTTGTAGAGCTACAAAGAATCACTGACAAATAGCTGTTTTCAAAATGGAAATAGGTATTATATAACTTTATTTTTTTCTATATATATCCAAATTGTTATGTTGAAAACATAACTTCCCCACACTTGGAAAACAACAAATTACTGAAACATGTAGCTGTATGTATCCATTTAAGGAATCAAGTTAAACTGTTAAATGTTATTAAAAGTTCTTAACGCTAACAGTTGAGTCTAAGAAATATCATTTTTCACCCATTAAATAATAATATTTAGATATTCATACACATCGCAGCAAACATGCTAAAATGATTGTTTTTTAATCATCAAGCATTACGTAAATCATGGTCTCAGTTTGTGTACATTAACTGTGAATGAAAATTCAACATTTTCAGTTAAGAACTTGTGAAATATAATCATTCATATTTGATATCATAAGCACCAGCTAGTGCAGCCTTGGCAGCTTCCTTTTTTGCTTCCTTTTTATTTTTACCTAAAATAAAATACGTCATTAGAAAGGGTAATTTTAAAAAGTCTATATATTTTTACATCTATGGAGGAAAATAAAATATTTTAATATTCAAAAACTATAGTATATAATATGTTAATTTATCATTGTTTAACTCACCAACTCCAGTGAATGTTTTGTCATCAATGACAACTTTCATTGTGAAAATTACTTCACCAGGAGCACCTTCAGAGGAAATCTCTTCAAATTGTGTGCCAGGTCTCAACTGATGAAGTAACATTACAGGATGACGCTCGGTAGGATTTTCTGGGACTTTTTTCATAGGTGCTGCAGTTGCTTTAGAGCTAGCAGCTATATTCTGAAAATTAAACAACATTAATTTACAACTTTGTACTCGGGAGATAACTGACGAAAAGAAATCAAAATAATACCAATGTACAATTTAGCTTGCGAAACAGTTCTATAAAAATAATAGGCTCCATGTAAGGGAATCACTCAAAAAGAGGAAAAACAAAGAGGGAACAAAATATAGCAGATTAAAAACAAAATTCACATCACAATGACAATGAACACTGACCTCAAAATTTTAAAACAATGTTGTCTACATGTGTCAATAATGATATTTCTTTAAATAAAACACATGAAGACATTGTTTGCAAGTGCAACATATTTAAATCTTGGCTAATAGGTATGTGATAACTATAATATTTGAGGCCTGTCAAAATATTCATCTAAAAATAATCTGATACATGTGGACCAACAATAGCCAGGCATATCTCATGATTTTTAAAGGTCACATTATTTTCAGTACTATATCAATGGGAAAATGCTGTGAGAATAAGAAATATATATACAGGGAGACGTCTTTCATGGCTATATCTTTCGCGTGTTTCACTCTTTTGCGGTTCTGCATTTGTGACCAATTTTGTATTTCACGGTGTCATGTTTCACTCTTTCATGGAAAAGGCCATGCAAAATTACTTCGATCTTAAAATTTGCAGTTTTGATATTCACAACGATTTCCAGGAACATATCCTCCGCGAATATCGAGGGTTTACTGTATAGGATATATAGCATATAAAACCTAGGTACTTCTAGAAGAGCTACAGATCTGAAATTTGGAAAAAGGATAGCTTATTGAGTACAACCTCTTGGAAAAATTCGATATTCCAGAAAAGTTACATTTAAGGGGTATTTTTGACCCCAACTTCCTATTTTTAACACCCATAAGAAAAGCATTGAAAATAGTGCAGGGCTATATAAAATTACTTTTTAAAATTATTTACAATTAAAATACCAAGTCGAGACATGCACCGTACTGTGGATGAAAGAAGTTTATTTTTTCAAATCCATGCTGAATTTGCATAAAAATTCGATTTTAATCATAAAATTATGAAAAGTTTCTTGGTTTTCAACAATGAAAAATATTAACGACCATAAAAATGACTCCAATGCATTTCAATGGGAATTGATTTTTCATACCTGAAGGGCATTGATTTAATGCTTACAATAAGACTGCATCATAATGCATTTTATTTCAGCCAACAACGTTATACGATGACGAGAAAATTTTAAATTAATTTTTTATCCCTATACATACTAAAGAGGGAGAGGTCCCGTCTGGAAGCGACAGAAATGTGGATATGGAGAAGATTGATAAAGACAAGTTGGACAGAGAGAAAGACAAACCTTGAAGTTTTGGAAGAAGTAAAAGAAGAAAGGAAACTGATCAAAGGAATGGAAGAAAGGAAGGCAAAATTTTTAGGCCATGTGATTAGACATAATGGATTAATTGTGAACATCTTGGAGGGGAAACTTTTAGGGAAGAAAGGAAGAGGCAGACCAAGAAAGAAATACCTAGACGACGTGGAGTCAGTGATGGGAGTTGAGAAATACGAGATGTTGAAGAGAATGGCAGAGGACAGGAGTTCATGGTTGCAGCGACAAGGCTTAGCCTTTAGATGAAGAAGAAGAACATACTAAAAGGCATGGATGATGACGCCATAATCTTAACACACAAAATATCGTAATTTTCATATACATTTTAGTGTAACATATAGGCTGTCTTAATGATGATTATAGCTATTGCTGAAACGGCGATCTAAGCCATGAAACCTAAAATTCGAAACCTTGGACGCGAGCCGATTACCAGAGAATTTCGAAATTCCGGATGCCTTAATTTCGCAGAAAATGAAAATTATTGTCTTATTTATATATTATTATGACATTATTTTAAACTTGGGATCATTTTCTCTCATTGGTTATTAAACATTCCTTGGTCAGATTTCAACATCAGGAAAGAACTTCAGGTGATTAAACATATAGCAGTTGACAACGGTTACCTGTGCAAATTGATTGACAGATTAAATGAGAGAAAATTATCCCAACTAGCCATAAAACAGATATACGGTACCATCCCTGTTGATGAATTGAAACTACAATGACGAAGACTCATTTCTTGGTAATATATCTCTTAAAATTAATAGATTAATTCCCAAAAATAAAATTATATCAGCTTTTTACAATAATAATACAATAATACTTAAAAAACCCTCTATGCCGTACAAAAAAACAAGATTAAAATTTGACAAAAGTGCAATTTATAAATTAAATTGTAGAGATTGTACAGCAGTTTATATAGGACAAACAGGATGTAAATTCAAAGAAAGAATTAAAGAACATCATTCTTGCTTCATTAATAGTAGCACATCCTCTCTCTTTGCCCAACATTTAATAGAACAGCAGTTTATAACCTTTTTCACTTCATGAAGACCTTGAGCTAACCTATTTCTTGTCAGAACCCCTTGAATTAACCTTTTATCTTCACAAACCCTCAAGTTGTAACAGTTTTGGAGGCGAACCCCTTATAATGGAGAGTAAGTTTTGTAAAAACAAATCTTTTTGAATGCGTGTAATTCATGAAAAATAAAAAGTTTATATAGCACATAGTATGTAAATGTTTACAATAAAATCAGAATCTCTGATATTGTGATCAGTTTCTAGTCGTACCCTGTAAAATTCAAATATAAATCTTGAACCATAAGAAAAAACTGTAAATAAAACCATTCAACTAATTTGAAATAAATTAAAATATTGGTAAGAATTGTAGAACCAAGTGAAAAAGACGCCATTACCAAATTTTTCTTGCGAACCCCTCAGATTTATTTCACGAACTCCTAGAGGTATGCGAACCACTGGTTGGGAAATGCTGTAAAAGAACATGGACACAACAGCAACTTTATTCCCAAAATCCTGCATTATGAAAGAAGGACCCAGGCTTGATATTCTGGAACAATTGGAAATTATACAGTGTGTGGCCTCAAAAAACTGAGGTTGTAAATGATATTTTGTATTCTTTTCATTACCCACTTCTCAACCTCCCATTAATCTAATTATTCCTCCCAATTATCCCCGTTGTTTTCCCATTACCCAACTTCCTCGACTTAACTTAGCTCAACCAATTTCCCCCTTCCCACGAACATACGGTCACTCCTTTCCTCCAATGATCTTTCACTCCACTATCCCTTTTCATTATCCTCCCCCAACTCACCCTCCTCCACCAACCCATTGTACCTATTACTATAAATTGCTACCGGTTTGAGTTGACTTCACCTGATGATGCTGCATTGCAACGAGAATCCTAGGTCTTATATAATATAATTATCAATTAAGTCTGTATTTCTACAAGATTCTTATCAATTACCTTTGTACTAATAGAAAAGTTTTCCAACTTTTCAGGGACTACTACATTAACCATGAATACATAATATCTAGCTGGCGAAGTAGAAGTGTTGATAATTCACCAATTTAATTATACATACAAATAAGTATTACAGAGACAAGTTGAAAATGAAAACTCTTTCACAAGTTTCATAAACAACATTTATCAGATTCTTCTTGTTCTTCAAATGAACACGATTTCTTTCCTTAGAATTTCAAGCTCCCATTATTTACCACATTCCATCATAGCTTCATTACCCTCATTATAAATTCAATACACCACCTTTTTGAGCTTCGCGAATAATTGGTTCCGGAAAACTGACATGAAATGCAAATTTGCGAAGTGTAAGTCCTATTTTAGCCACAATGTTATTTTGGGAGTATGGTTCCCAGTCAACCTAAAAAAAATCACTTTATTATCATAAACAATGCAGTTTAATATAAAATAAAAGAAAACGTTACAGCAAACAAAAACCTAGCATCATAAAGTGAAAAAAATTCTTTTAGTTATCTTCAAAATGGGTAATATCAAATGAAAACCCGGCATTACAAAGCGCATTTTCGCATGCGATTTTTGATCTTCTTTTGTTCACTCCAAGGAAATTTTTTAATTTAAATTGATGAACTACTAAAATGGAATGTTAAGTACGTGATGTTCATCATATTAGAAGAATGCTTTTTGTTCAACAAGAATGAAAAAGAAAGATGTTTATTTATTTACTGCAAATAACACATTCAAGTTATTTTGGCTATTTTTCATTTATTTATTACTAAGAAAAATTTTTATTAACTAATTTCATCAAACCCGCTAAAGATTTTTTTTTGTAAGATTTGGAGGGACGAGTTATTTTTGCATTAATCACAACCACTGGAAGAAGAGTTTCTAGCCAAGAATTAGAAAGGTGGAACTCAGTATCTCACATGCGTATTATACATAACTAAGAGATGCATTTCTCGAGAATGGGAATAAAGCTTATTTTGGACGTAATTTTAATCCAAGAAAATACTGCAACTACAAGAGAATCACCTAGTTATACATTTTCTTTTTTCTTTCAATTCCCTCCCTCCCTATTGTACCTTTGAACTTCTCCAGGTAAACGTGAGAGAGACATTTGTTTCACCCTTAGCTTAATATGATCTCCCGACTTTCCCCATTCTACTGTATGACATCTCATAGAATAGGGACGTTCCTCACCCACCTTACCTCCCTAAACAACCTTCTCTCCCTCCAAGTATATCATGAGCTAACCATCACATCTCTTCCCACCCTCCAACTGGACTACTGTGGAATCGTCGAGTCAACAGCCATCATCAAAAGGTCAGACTTAGATTATCTATGCTCATGACTGCACATTAAAGTATCTTAAAATTATAATATCAGAGCAGGATTTATACTATCCTCTGAGGAAAAGAAAGGAGATTCTAATTTTGATCATAGAATTTTACTTATTGATTGTATTTCTTAAAATTTTGCATAAATACTGGTGTTGCAGTTTTTATCACTAATTACAAGTGTTGCCATTGCAATGACTATTATTTTACTTGGAATTGGTATCGTCTAGTATTATACATACACGCGTTATTTTTGTCACACAAATATGTATGATCAATTTAGTTTTCCGTTCAAATGTATTTTTAATATTTTATAATGCTAAATTATGAAATTTGGTAACACTAAGAGCAACTCATATGCAGTGATTTCCCAATTTACATTGCTGATTTTAAAGCCTGGTAAAAATGTATATTTATCTAATATTTCACACAGTGAACATGGGACATCATTGATATTTTTGCAAGCCATTGTGATTTTCTTTGATAAAGTAAATTAATCAATTCCGGCCTGTTCATCATTTTCATCTCCCTTGGGTATAATTTAAATAACTTTAATAAATATGATATTTAAATAGGTTTAGAGGTCTCTCAAGTAAAAACCCTTGTATTTCATATTACAAAAAAATTTCAACATTTCCAGGGAGGGAAAAGTGCATCATCATCGGTTGTGCAAGTCAAAGTGCTAACAATTTGCCGCTAATAATGTTTCACATGTCCTTGGGATTCATTCAAGACTTATGTATTTACATTGTGTCAATAATACATATCATGTTTAAATGAAAAATGGTGTATTAAATATGCTAATTCATTGTTATTCCCGGGATATTTGAAAATCTAATTCCAGTTTATCAGGAAAAAATATTGCGAGGAACTCAAAATCCTAGGTGGAACAATGACATACCAGTTGCTAAATATAGTCAAAACCTGGGAAGCAGCCCTGAAAAGAGCACTGAATAGATGATCACTTTTCACCATAGGAATTAAATCTACAAGAGGGAGATGTTTTTGGCCTCAAGTTTTTCAGCACTAAATTGATTAAGAAATAGATATGGGTGATCTGAAATCATATATTTAACACCATCTCCTAATATTTAAATTTTTGAGAGGAAACTGCTCAGCCAGTAATTCCAGCCTCCTTAGGCAGGTGCTATTACAGTCGTTTCAGGATAGTAAATGAAACAGTTGATTTTTAAATCAAATTAAACCTACTGCCAGAGAATTTAGAAATTCTGGACAGATGCCTTAATTTTGCGGAAAATGAAAATTGTCTTCTTTATTATGCCACTGATTTTAAATTACGACGTAAACTTATGATGACGTCATTATACTAACACATGAAATTTAGTAAAACGTAAAGTATTTTTATGTTGTGTTTCATAGTTTTTTGAGAAATTTTAACACTTTTCAATTATTAAATATAAATGCATAATGCCTATTTCGTGATTTTTTTATCCAAATACATGCTAAAGGCAAGGATGATGATGCCATAATCTTAACACAAAATATCCTAATTTTTTCATAATTTTAGTGTATAGGGTATTGTCTTAATGATGATTATTCTTATTGCTCATGCAAGGTGATCTGACTCACGAAACTTGAAATCCAAAAACTTGGACATGAACCGATTGTCAGAAAATTTGGAAATTATGGATAGTTGCCTTAATTTCGCAGAAAATTATAAATATTCAGCTAGAACTCATGGAATTTATTATCTAAAACAGATAGGCTCCATGTGGCTGAAGTGCTGTTGCCATGGAGATAACCTTGGTTTATTTATGAGTTTAGATCTTGGTGTATGGCGATTTTTTTAAGCGCTTACAGTATGCAAGCACTGGCAACTCATAGACATAAGAGATACTACAGCAAAGGGAAAGATATCAAAAGGCAGGGTCGGCTTTATGGTGGTGCCAACAGCACGACTGCACCAGGAATCACGCGCTCTAAAAAACATTAGCTGTGCTTGTAAAGTAGATGCAATTAAGAGGTTGGAAAAAATATCAAAGAGAGGGGCCACTCAATTTATTTTAATTTACTATTAAAAATTTTTGATGCAAAAGAGGCCCTGCATGCATATTTTGAACAAGGCCCCATGATTTCCTCAGCCGGTTCTGTCAAAAGGAATTAGGCATAGCTATGATGCCAATTTTAAACTGACAGTGATAAAGTATATAGAAAAAACTAATAACTGTGAAGCCAGTAGAATATTTAATGTCACTGAAGCAAATGTTTGTAGATGGAAACTCTTAAAACAGAAACTTGAAAGTGCTAAATCTAGTCGAAAATCATTCAGTGGTCCAAAATGTCACTTTCATAATGTAGAACAACAAGTAATTGAGTTTGTGTGTACTCCGAGACAGTACAGAATGCCAGTTTTGTGTGAAATGATTAAACTCAAAGCACAAGAAATACCATGTGGACTAAAAATCCCATGACAAATTTAACATTACACATTGAAATATTTTTCATTGATTTTTTATTTCAACCAAACATTTTCTGTTAAATAAAAATTCTCCCCAAGTGTTATATCTGTAGATGTAGAATTAAAAAATTTGTTCATTTTCTGTGTTTAGTATTAGTTTTACAATTATCAGCATATTTTCTACAGGTTTATCAAAATTTCCCGCAGTAAAACTGCGGGTTCTCTACTAGTGTCTATAATGATTATTTCAAATAGGAAATGAACTAGCACCTATATAAACAAACTATGGCTTTTCCACTAAATTGTTTCATCACATAGAATGATTTCATTGTTATCCTAAGCAAATATGGAAGTGGATATTAAAATTATATGAGGTTAAATATTTTTAAGAAAATCTACAATACACTACTTAAACTGACAAGCACCTTTACACAAACCTTGACAATAGATTCTTTTTGAGGAGTTGTATTTCCACTCTCTGTAATGATTTCTTCTACTTGGGCTCCAGGGGTGACGGTCTCAGATGGTTGAGTTTCCCACTCCGAAAATAACTTGTAGAGAGCAAAGGATGCAAGACTGCTCCATGGAAAGTCATCATCAGTTTCAGTGACATCTGTTATCTCGGCATCTCCTCCATCTACTGATTCAGTTTCATTTTTTATTTTTAAATCTTCACCATCAACAACTTTGGTACTGTAATTTGTCTTGTAGAGCTTTTGCAAAAGCATACTTTTAAGTACTGTTTCAGCTGCATTCATTTTTGCATATGCCCTGGAAAGCCCTTTCCCTAGATACGTTTTTCCATCTACCTATACAGATAAAAAATAAGGTTAAGTTGCCAAATAATTTGAATTTGCCTTACATTATCTGCAGAAAGATACTAGAAGAAACAAAAATGGAATTTTTACCACTACTTAAATGCTATTTAGACAATCAGTGGACATTAAATGACAAGCCAAATAAATTAGGTTGCCATCTTTTGAGTAAAATTATCAAAATTAATTTCTTTTCAGACTTGCATCATGCCTGGAAAACTTAACATAAAAAGAAATAAAGTGTGAATAAGAAATCATATAAATAGCTTTTTTACAATGACAAATGTAATTATACCTCAACAGAGCTGATGATGAGATGAGGAGAAAGTTTACTGTACTGCTCATGGAATGAATATTTTACCCCTGGTTTTATCTCATGAAGAACCATGGCAGCATTTTTGGGTTGAAGAATCTTTTTTAAACGAGCATTCTGGCGCTTTTTCTTCAACTTATTTGGAACTTTGACTAGAAGTAATGTAAAATGTATTAGAGAAATAGGAATTGCACAATAATGCTAGGAAAATATTCAACCATGCAATAAATTATACCATTAAACAAATACTGACTATAAACATCGTTATGCAACAAATAATCAATAAAATATACATCTGATAACATATGCAGATCATTCAAATGGCATTGCCATTCAAATACACTGTTTATATCATTTAATTATAAACAATGCATTTGAATGGCAATGACATTTGAATAAAAAATACAGCATTATCAAAGAATATCTTTCTATATTAAGAAATGATGACACTTGTGATTTTCCACTATAGGTTAAATATAATTTCATGACCTAGGTTTCGACTCTATGCCTCATCATCAGGTGATGAATGTAAAATGAATGAATGAATGGAAAATTATGTCATTATTTCTTAATAGGGAATTATTCCACTAAGTTATGTTAGGGGCAGTTGAGAAGTAACTTTCTAGTTTTAACTAAAATACTGAATTCCGAATAGATAAATATCCATTATAATAACACAGTGTGCTTGTCTGAAACAGTTGGTTATTCGACTAAGCATTATCATTCGCTGCTGAGAATCAATAATTTTGGATCTAGCAGCAGGGTAATGAACTAAAACTTCACATTGCTGTCCAAAGACTCAATCATTATTCAATCCTCACCAGATGGAATTTTTTCCTTCCCCAGATTTCTTCAGAAATTATTGTAGAACAAATATATATATATATATATATTTCTACCTTCTCCCAAAAATCCACAAACCTAACATCCCTGGCCGTCCCATTGTTGCCAGCTTCTCTCCCACGGAATGCATCTCTGCTTTTGTTGACTCCCACCTACAACCTCTTATCAAAGACACTAACCACTTTCTACAACGCCTCAAATTACTCCCTTCCCCTTTCCCACCTAACACAATCATGTCCACTATAGACGTCTGCTCCCTCTACACCAATATTCCTCACAACCAAGGACTGTCTGCCCTGAGAAAATCACTGGATTCAAGACCATCTGACGCAAGACCCTCCTCCCATTTCCCAACGGAGCTGGCTGAAATGGTGCTCCAAAAAAACAACTTCTCTTTTGGAGGGCACCACTACCTACAAATAAAAGGTACCACGATGGGCACCCGCATGGCGCCCTCCTATGCCAATATCTTCTTAGGTGAATGGGAGGAACGCTTTCTTGATGCATACCTCAGACCACTCCTATGGCCGAGGTATATTGACGATATTTTTCTTCTCTGGACACATGGACCTGACTCCCTACATTCCTCTTTACAACGCCTCTCATACCACCCCACGCTTTCCTTCACCCACCACTCCTCTGCCTCCAATATCACTTTCCTGGATGTCGATCTCTCCATCCAGAAAAACAAAATCCGCACCAGCATGCACCTCAAGCCTTCCAACCGCCTTCAATATCTCCATTTCGACAGCTGCCATCCCCTCCACACCAAAACCTCAATTCCCTACACCCTAGCCCGCCGAGGGTGGAGAATCTGCTCAGACAGAGACTCGCTGTCCGAGTACTGCTCCACCCTCAAACATGCATTTCTACAGCACGGATACACGCCGGATCTGATCCGGGACCAAATCCGGCAGGCAATCGCATCCACCACCCCTAACTTCCATCCCAATACCCACGCCATCACCAATCCCACCCCCCAACTCACCCTAACCACCCTTTTTTTCCCCGGCATCCACGACATTTTGAGAAATTTCATAAAAGTCGTCCACCCTATCCTCACATCCTCCCCCGATCAGGTTCCATTTCCTAGACCACCGATCCTCTCCTATCGCCGACCCCTTAATCTGGGAAACATTTTATGGAAAAAGGAACCCTCAGCATCCACTCCCCCGAATCCTGCCGGATCTCACCCCTGTGGTAGACCCTGATGTCTCACATACCCAATAAACCCCCCCTGCAACTCCTTCTCCAGTCCCATAACCAACATCACCTACCCCATAACTTCTACCACCAACTGCATCACCCGTAATATCATTTACCTCCTGAGATGCACCCAATGTCCCGCTTTCTGTTGGCCTCACCAGCAATTCCCTCAACATCCGCATGAACGGCCACCACAACAGCATCATTCTTAAACGACTGCTGCCTGTGACCATTCATGCAAACAATCACAACCTTATATTTGCTCTCCACGATAATGCTTCGGCTCCCCAACTCCATCAGTGGGAGCTTGCACGTATCCATCTTCTAACCTCCTTCACTCCCCCTGGCCTCAACCTTCGCTAGCATTTCACTCCCTTTCTGCCATTCCCCAACCCCTCCGTATCCTCCAATCTCCGACTTTTCTGAACTACCCTTACACCCCTAAGCCTCCACCCAGTGGAGGATTCGAACCACCTCAGGCTTGTACTGCTCTTCATGACCCATGGATTAACAACTACACCACAGTAAGCATCACAAGCAATTGAGAAATCTATCAATATATTTGTTGATCAAGCTCTATAAAATCGATCAAGAATCAAAATTGAAAATCTAAATTTGGCAAGAATGCTTTACTCACATATTAAAAGTGATTTACGAAAAAATATTTGTAAAAACGATACCGGTTCCATTTCCATTTTCTATAAAATATCGCATAAACATCAACTTTTCGACATGCAGGTTTTTATTCTTTTTGAGAACTAAATTAGAAAGAATTAACCTACGATCTTCAGATCTGAACCATTTTAAAGAAAAATTATAGTTTCTTATTCTGTTCATCTTATTCTGCCAATTAGTTACATTGTTACACCTGGAAATCCTATTGTTATTTCAATCCTTAAGGGTGAAAGCGTGCTTTGAATGCTTTTATACAAGAGAGAGAAGAAAGGAGAGGGAAATGATTCGTTGCTTTATATGCGAGAAAGAATACATCAGAATGTACAACATTAATTATTTGCATATTAAAATTACTTAGAATCATTATAGGAGGCCGAGACTTGAAACAATGAACACGTAAAAGAATGAAAGTTTGTATGCCTGCCATCAATATTTGAATACGGATTGAATAGATTAACAGGTAAGTTTTTAAAGCGGGTTTCGTGTAATTGGGTATCATTGACTTGTATAATTTATTCACGAAATTTTAATTAAAAACTTTTCCGTAGAATTTCAGCGGGCATCTCCCTAGTTCAGGGCTGGTGAACCTTATCTAGCTCGTGTTCCAAAATTAACTTAATAAGAGAAAATTTGCCTCTTCGCAAGCCAGTATCATAAAAAAATGTTATCTGGGTCTATTCTTACAATGTAGCATATAGTATGTCTTTTCCCACACTGGAAGAAATTTATATTAT
This sequence comes from Tanypteryx hageni, assembly GCA_028673005.1. Taxonomy (NCBI): domain Eukaryota; kingdom Metazoa; phylum Arthropoda; class Insecta; order Odonata; family Petaluridae; genus Tanypteryx; species Tanypteryx hageni. The sequence continues at coordinate 144,427,955 of CM054112.1, forward strand.
TTGATTTGAATGATATACTGAAAACAAAGTACGAAATATAGTCTTTTATCGAATTATTCGAGCGAATCCCACATCTTCTAGACTTGACAAATAATATTAAGCTCTTTCAAAAAATAAGGTCCATTAATGGATAATGTTATCTTTAGTGGAAGTGGTACTCTCTAAAAACATTAGGTATCTCATGAAAAATCATTATAAGTGAAAACAATTTAATAAATGACATGAATGAAGTAATGAAGAAGATGTATGACATGAACGGACTGATCTGAGGCATCAATCTCTGTTCGTCAAATTCCAGTTAAATACTTATCGGATGTTAAAGATATAATAAAAATATCCGATACTAAATTCTGTGCTGATGCCAGGATCAGATTGGGCCACCAGAACACAGAGCATAATCCCTGTTGGCCGATGACACCTTTGGGATGGTTCCTTCTCAGGCCAAGATGTTTTCTTTTCAAACTCGAAAGATATTAGATTTTCACACGCGTCTGCATGTAGGTAATTTCAGCATCACCACACAAAACACAATTCTTTATAGTTCTTTTCAATTGCACCATACCTTTCAGTCCACCAATCCTTAAAAATCCTTTCGCTTCCTTCAGAAAATTTTGCTTTTTTATTCCTCGATTCCGACATTATTCAAGGATAAAAAATTAAAGCAATATAAACTGCTATTCACAAAACAAAAATGACCTAAATTGACTTGAAAAACCGAAGTTCCAACAACTAATAAAATAAAAAGGAGCATGAAGTGTTTACAATAGTCGCCGATAGGTGGTGTAGTTGTGGCAGCTAAAAAAATTTAGTTTTTAAAATACCTCTTCAACAATGCATTATATGAGAAAATAATCATAATATAACTGATGGTACCTCTTGTAAATGAAGCCTCTCTTTCGCATTGTTTCAATACGTACATTTATTAGATTTCCGGGATCACTTTTGCCATGTCGCTGTATTAGCAAGTGGCACATTTCTTTTCTTATTTCAATTTGTGGTGTGCCAACCAAAATCGTTCCACGTGCCACCCTTGGCACGCATGCCATAGGTTCACTAGCCCCGCCCTAGTTAGTTAATAAAGTTAATTTTTAAGAATATATACACATTCATATATGTATTTCACATTAAGACTAAAAAGAAAAAATAAAACATTTTTTTAAGTCAATAACATTTATAAAGCACACAAAAAGTGTAAAAATAAAAATTTTGTTATTAATAACTTATATAAAACACACTGAATGAAAAAAAATAATTTAAATTATTGAATTAATAGAGATATTGAATATATAAAAGTTATGTTGCATCCTTTCAGACATCTTAACTAATTATTAGAATTGCAACATAACTTTTATATAATCAATATTTCTATTGATTCAATAATTTAAATTATTTTTTTCCATTCAGTGCGTTTTATAAGTTATTAATAACAAAATTATTATTTTTACATTCTTTGTGTGCTTTATAAAAGTTGACTTATTTTTTTGTTTTATTACTCTATTTAAATCAATCATAACATTATTTCTGACACTACAATTAGCCAGTTATTTTGTTTATCTCAAGATGAAAACTTAATTTTGAAGATTGATTGTTGTTTCAGATATTTTCATACGAATTACTGTGAATACCCGCGTATAGTGCGCACCCTCGTATAATGCGCAGGGGGGTTTTCAGCCTCGTAATCTATGATTTTTCTATATACCCGCGTATAGTGCACACAGATTTTTTTTGGCGATACCGTTCCAGAATAAAGTAGATGGTGTAACGTGTTCTAAAGCAATGATCGAATTATTGGTATTATGAATTGGTAACATAATGAAAGTGCGAAATGAAATTTTTGAATAATGTTCCAAAAGATCGTCAGCTAACTCAATCATTACATACTCTATGTTTACTTACAAGGTGATATTAGGATATACACAATAAATCGAATTATATTAATTTTATAGTATGGCATATGACATTCTTTGAGCTAATAAAATGAAGGAATGATGATAATCCTGTTTTTTACATACGTTTTTGTCATGCCTAAGGTGGACGGGTTCGCCCAACCTTCAGTTTTACCCTTATTAGAACACTCTGGAGCACGTAAACACGATAGCAAATAACCATAATTAACTACAGACTAAGAATCAAGAATAAATCACGTATCACCAGGCCGGGCGCCAGTGTAGGGTGACGTCATGCATAAGATGCCGATTCCGATAACAACATCGAAGAAGAATGGTCCGGTGACGAAGTATTTCTTGGCTTTTAAAATGAATAAATACTGAATTCCTTCTTTTCATATCTAATAAATGAATGTTTGTAAAATTAATTAATAAATTTAAACTATTATTCATCTTACTTTTCGTAAAAATCACCAATAAAATTATGAGGATACCTGGGCAGTAATTACCGTGCCGAAATTATGGAAATATGGGGTCAAATGAAAATAGGAAGATTATGTACCCTCGTATAACACGCATCCTAATTTTTAACTCAAATATTTCGAAAAAAAGTGCGCATTATACGCGGGTATTTATGGTAGACATTTCCCCTTAACATTACTGTCACATAATAACTAAAAATACTTAAAAAGCCAACATTTTTTACTGCAGATTTTTTAAAATTTCGACGTATTAATTAATAATAAAATGGAATCTAATGACTTACAAGGAGAGGACACAGTAGTGGGATCATGGATTTTTATGAAACTTGGTAGGTGTATAGTTCTGGATTCCAGAATTACTGCAAACCCCCTTTTGGGCATATACGGCCAATAGTTTTTCCAAATATCGCGATTAAATATTGAAATATTGTTTTCATGAAAACATCAATTTCAAAATTTCAACAGAAATACACGTTTTGAGGTCCCCTGAACATGTTTTGACCATTTTCTCGACGATATCTGTGTGTATATGACAGCTTTATTGTGGAAACTCTTAACTCAAAAACTACTAATCAGGTCAATACGAAATTTTATATTTAACATTTTTATGAAAGTCACAAGAACTGATTAGTTTTTGGTAAAAATTGGTCAACCGAAAGTGGGTGTTGACTCGTCACCTATCTATTATTTTGAGATATTTGCTTTAATATTTGATATATTTAAAAACATACTGGAATAAAAGTTGTAGGAAATTTAATTTTCTACAACCTTTGTTAGAAACATTTTTCCATATAACGCATTGTTTAAGAGATATCTTAAAAACTAAATTATTTAGTGGCAACCACCATGCCACCTACCGATGACTATTGTTAACAATTGACGCTTAGTTACATCTTAGTAATGCTCCCTTTTCTTTTCTTAATTGTTGGAGCTTTGTGGCTAAATCCAATATCAGAAGGCTATGGTTTGAGTTTATTTCCGTTCTTTGTAAAGTCTAAAATTCTCTCGCAGTTTCTTAAAATATTTATTATTATGTAACCTATTTGGAATTTCTGGAAATATTACAGGTATGGAGAAAATCATGTGGTGGCCAGATTAGATTTTTTCTTAAGTCATTCAATGCACGATTTTATCAACAAAGTTTAAATTATTAAAACAGATATTCTTCATTGTACTCAGCACATGCTACATCCTATATTGATGCTTATGACATAGACAGAATCCCTGAAATTATTTTTGCAAAGATTTACTCTGAATACTTAAAATACACCCAATAGGCGGATGTACAGTGGAATCCCGATTTAAGGTTTCTCCATTTAAGGTTTTCCCGCATTTAAGGTTGTTTTTTGTGGCCCCGACAAAAGCACCATATAAATAATGTATTATATTACCCGATTTAGTGTTTCTCGATTTTGTGAATTGCCTGCATTTAAGGGACAAATTTCTTGTCTCTAGATGGACATCGCCTCAATTTAAGGTGCATTTACATTATGCGACACAAAAATATATTATTTAGTGAAGTTGTAATGCAATAATTCACATTATCCATCAACGATGCAACATATACTGGCATTGTTACATTAAATGAACTCGATATTTTGTCGTGATGTGTTTTCTTGATCCACCTTTAGTCAGGGCTGACGGAACGGGGTAGCAAAACAGGCAACTGCCTAGGGTGCCAGAGATTGAGGGGCACCATGAAGAGCCAATGTTTTGATTTCACGGCACTGTATATGTGTGTGTCTGTATTATTTTTTAAAGTAATGTATACTTATCTTTCATCTTTTATTGATTCATTTTGTTATATTTTTCATGTGCATTTGTGTTGTATATACCTTTATATTCAAAATGATGTGAATTCCTCTTCAATGCTGTGCACTATCCCTATCCTAAAACTATAAGAAGTTTAAACTAGCAGCCTGAGGAAGATTTGGAAAATGTTAAAAGAAGATAGACGGGGACCTCACGTCAGTCAATTCCTTGGACTGTCATTAGCCCACGAGATGCCTCAAGTCCTCAGCTGTGCGAACCCTTCCTCGACACCCTAGCTCATCCTTCCCAGCAGGGTATTCTCCGATCACAGGGATGATAAAGCACGAATTAATCAAATTTTTTTAATACATTTCCTATGAGAATGCATATCTGTTTAACACCGTACGTAGTTTCTTGACTATGCATGTCTTTTAAATGGTTTTCTATGGCAAATATTAAGGAAGTTTATATTTTTCGCTCAAAGACCAGTGGGTTTGTTTCCCGCGGTTTCTGCCACGTTTAAACGCTCTTATATATCACAGGCTGCATACCAAGTCAGTTGGGGATGTTTTTGTTTAAAAAGGTCACATACTACCTCAGTCCCACAGTTGTTAGAAGCCCATACTAACTCAGTCTCCCGCACAGGCACTAGATTCAATGGACATAAAAAGTAATCACCAAAAGAAATTTATGCTAATAAATGACAGTTGGTACTTTGAAGAATACAAATTTGGAACATTTAGTTAGCATGGATACGATTTTTGCCGATGGCACATTTAAAAGTTGTCCAAAATATTTGTCAGCTTTTTACTGTCCACGGCATAATGGACAGCACCTATGTACCTTTGGTATTTTTCTTGCTTCCTAATAAAGGAGCTAAAGTGTATGTAGACGCTTGACAATATTTAGTCTCCGAATGCTTTGAACTCCAGGTAAATTTTTCACCAAGTATAGTGTACATAAGTGAATTTCGAGAAAGCTACTTTTAGTACAGAGAGTCCTAAGCCTGTGAAAAATGGGAAGGAAATTTTTTTTTAGTGGTGGGACTGAGTTAGTATGTCCTTCTGAAAAACCCGAGACTGGGTAATGGGGTCACGGATTCTTATGAAACTTGGTAGGTGTATAGCTCTTGATTCCACGATCACTGCAAACCCCCCTTTTGGGCATATATGGCCAATAGTTTTCCTGAAAATCACGATTAAATATTGCAATTTCACATCAACTGGTATAAATTTAATAATGCACGCCTAATTGAACAAGTAATTGTTGGCGGTGAGCGCGTAGTGGTTGTGTCCGAAACGTAAGGGCATGCGTTCGATTCCCTCATGGGGTGGTTTTTATTCATTTTGCCTCTTTTTACAAATCCGTTAAAATTTAACTGGGCAGCCACATTGATATTTTTATTTTTTTTTCTATGTTGTTTGGTGGTGATTCAGATTTTTTTCTCAAGTAATTCAATGCACGATTGTCTCCACAAAGTTTACATTATTAAATTGCATATTCTTCATTGATCTCGGAACACGCTACATCCTATATTGATGCTTATGACATGGAAAGGATCCCTGAAGTTATTTTTGCGAAGACTTCATCCGGATACTTATAATATAGGCGGAGGTATATCAGGCAGTGTCATTAAAAAACTTGAACTGGTGAGAAGGCTGTTAAAAGTACAGTAATATAATTAAATAAAAATATTTCTTTTGTGAATCCCTCAGAAAAATCGGTTGATTGATTAATGAAAGCATTAATAAGCTACAAACACCAATCATCACTGGTACCAATGATGGGGCGAGTTAGAAGGGAAACTTTAATTTTCTTATGAATCGACAGGTAATGTAACTTTTGTTTTATGTTAACAAATTTCTTCACTGTTTCCTGGATGATAAGAATCATAGTATCATTGGAAACAAAAAACTTTCTGCACGAAGAACATTTTGCAAAACTTGGCTCCTCGCAAATGCATTTTCCATTTAATATATCATCTGGAAAATTAACTTGGTTAACATTGAAAAAGTCCTCTGTTATCGGTGAGCTTGATTGAAAACCAATCATTTCATGGAAAATCGGAGCTGAAAGCTGGTTATGAATTAACGCATGTATTTTAATTATAACCATACGGCTGGTGATTTCCCTCTTGCCGGAGCAACTGTCCAGTATTTTGCAGCCGCGAAATGAAAATTTTAACCTGACCATAAAAGAGGCTGACACACCGAGGTACACTTTGGGAGAATAACTTTGATGCCACAAGTTGGCTCATTGTTCACATCCATGAATTGTTCGTCATACAAGGCCTGGCTTGTTTGTCCTGACCACGAATCTATAAGAAGCAGAAACTTTTTTGTCACATACAGCTTCAATACCTCATCCAAATACATTTCAGTTGGTAGTGTGAAACTTCCCCGAATTCGTGCAAGTCACAAACACATTCTTACAGCAGCCAATAGCATCGCTAACACCCTGCTGCACTTTAAGCCCAAACCTCCCAATAGGTTCTTGCAGGCATATGAAAACATTCGACAAAAGCTTTCCCGAAAGTGTGATACTGTATTGGGCTGTATACAAATGCGTCATTTTCTTCAGTTTACTTACATAAATTTCGGTCGCTTTTTCACCCTGATGGGATAGAGTACACTTGATCTGGGCATGATACTCGCTACCAGTTTGATTGGTATTGATTACCAAATTAGGGTCATACAGAGGAATCAGCTTTTGGACTTGCTCTTCAAAAAGCATGGAAGCCTTCATTGTCTCTTCAGGGCATATTTTTTCTCTGCGACTAACGTATCTCGTGACCTGTCTTTGGCGGATCTTGTGCCTTCTTTTAAATATTTTCACTCAGGATTGTGATGCCTCAAATTTAAATCCACCAGAAATATGTTGAAGAGCAGCCGCCATCCCCCACTGCTGCAGAATTCTCATTGTAACGTGGTCTCCATTTACTCGGGCTTGACAAAACCTATCATAAATCCACCTGTCAATGGCATTCTATTTATTCCTCCAGATAGAATCTCTCTCTTCCATATTTTGATTCTGTCCTTTCTCTAATACATCGAGACACTCATGCCATAAGGGATTTTAGAGACCAATATGGATGCAATTTCGCAGCAGTAACAACATTAATTTTAGTTTCCAGAGGAATGATAGAATTGCTAATTGTCTTCGGGGATGGCCCATATGAACCGTCACTATAAGTTGGACTAGAACAGCCTTCTTCCTCAGTAGATTGTTGCAAGGAATCTTCATCCACTTCATGGTCGTCTTCGCCAAGCAGGTAATCATCATCAATGAGGACCATGTTGTCCATCATTCACACACACAATACAATCGTACATCTCACGACCGATGGCAATAGCACGATCAGAAATCTCCTGACTAATGTGATCAGAAATTAAACCATTTTTGCGAAGAATGGTTGGCGCAAAAGTTAAGCGCATCAGCGAATAAACGAGGTTACTCCGAATTTTCATTGTCGGTCGGCAGGATGCATCTTGCCGAAGATGGATTTGGCAAAGATTCCACCCTATAATTTCAGTCTGGAATTGTACGGAGAAATTAATTTTTCAACGACCTGTAAAAGGTTGACCGATGTACAAGATATTTCGAAAAATAACAAAAAATCAATAAAAATACTAGAATCGTAGACTCAAAAAAGATATTCTTCGACTTTTGCTTGTTTGTTGAAAAAGAACTCCGTAAGGGCTTCATAAAAGAAATATTTTTATTTAATTATATTACTGTACTTTTAACAGCCTTCTCACCAGTTCAAGTTTTTTAATGACACTTTGCCTGATATACCTCCGCCTATATTATAAGTATCCGGATGAAGTCTTCGCAAAAATAACTTCAGGGATCCTTTCCATGTCATAAGCATCAATATAGGATGTAGCGTGTTCCGAGATCAATGAAGAATATGCAATTTAATAATGTAAACTTTGTGGAGACAATCGTGCATTGAATTACTTGAGAAAAAAATCTGAATCACCACCAAACAACATAGAAAAAAAATAAAAATATCAATGTGGCTGCCCAGTTAAATTTTAATGCAAAAAAGGATTTGTAAAAGGAGGCGAAATGAAAAAAAACCAACCCACAAGGGAATCGAGCTCCCGCCCTTGTTTTGAACGCAACCACTATACGCTCACCGCCAACAATTACTTGTTCAATTAGGCGTGCATTATCAAATTTATACCAGTTGACGTGAAATTGAAATATTTAATCACGATTTTTGGGAAAACTATCGGCTGTATATGCCCAAAAGGGGAGTTTGCAGTGATCCTGGAATCAAGAGTTATATACACCTACCAAGTTTCATAAGAATCTGTGTCCTCTCCTTGTAAGATCACAGATGACAAACACTCATCTGGAAGACCAACTGAAGCTAAAGACAACAATGCTGGAACCAAATATGAAGTTCTTAGCTCACAACAAACATTCACAAAAAGTAATTAAATTGTTTTTGCCATCTTATTTTGATGAATGTGATTGAATGCAACATTTTATTTACATGTCCTTAATTTGTTTTGACTTCTTTAAAGTTTATTAATATACTAGCAAATATGAAAATTTTTCATTTTTTCCATTAGATTAAAAAGTCATTGTATTGTGTTAAAGCCTTCAAAGTTTTTAAAAATATTATGAAGAATTGAAATCTGTATTTGTTAAATTAAAATGCCATTAAATTGTGTTTGCCTCTTTATTATGGCAATTTTGATAAATGTGAATGTATGCAACATGCATCACAATGTGCGGCCTGATGAGGTCTCTGTTAAGTAACATTTGGCCTTCCAATGAAAAAAGGTTCCCCACCCCTGGTTTAGATCCTCTGTAGGATGCACACACTTGACACATTTTCGACATGACGTCAACATCAATAACTTTTCCTGTTTCCAGTCCTATTATACTCACAACACCATTCAGTGACCTATGGCCTCGAGTCTCCCATGTTCCATCACCACTTCCTGCAATATCTGTGCATACTTTCTTTATAGCCTCCTCATTAGCTGCCTCCTTCATATTCTGAATGGCTTCATCTTCGGTTGCATGATGAATTCTCTCCATCACAAGCTCGAATGTTGAACTGCGTATGGGTGACGGCAAACCCATGAGTACAGAGAGTTTCCTGAGGCCAGCATGACCCAAACCTAAAGATCTCATTGTATAAACAGATCTTCTGTTTACTTCAGCGATATAATTGAAATCACCAATCATTTCACTGCTGTAGAACTCTCCACTTTTATCGCAGTTCGCACATAAACCTGTAAATTTACTACAAAACCCACCTACACTCTTCTCATTAAATTCTAATGTCCCACCCAACTTTAGTTTTCCAAAAAGTCAAATAAAATGTCCATATCTACAAGTCTGTAGCCACTCCAGGAAACTGCCTCCTCCGTCGAGGGACCCGCTGACGTGGTAAGCTTAGCGTCCTCGGTGGCTCTTCCTTTCGTTTAGAGCGAACTGCCCTTAGATGTTGGTTTCCATGAAACCTTCTCTTTTTAGGACGCTTACCGGAGCAAGATTTGGACTTTTCCGGTATATACATCGCGGAGAAAACCTCATAAAACAAAACACGAAGCTCTCAAATGAAACATCTATCCCTTATTTTGGTTACAAGAAAAACGTGTGTATTCTTTTTCCTCTCTCAAACACTTCTGAAGGGTAACTGTTTATGGCCTCGTGGGCCTAGTATATTGCACCTTCCCCACCCTCACCTATTCATAGCACCCTATGCATCCCTCAAGGTCAGCAGCAAACATTCGACCTGCAGTGAAAGCTGAGGGAGAGCACACGGCTTAAGAAAACTCGTAGCATTCTCAATTTTGACGCTATATGCATGCGGTTTTTTATTAAAACGAAGCGAAATAATTGGGCTATTCGAAGAGATGAAAAACAAAAAAAATCGATTTTTTTTACTCTTAGAGCTGGGGTTGCCCCATTAAAACCTGTAAGAGTTCACGCCGAGTATTCAGGCGAAAGAATTGTCGATATCGAGCCGACCGTTCCCAGTTTATTTGCGTTCATGCCGGAAGGTAACGTCACTCGAGCCTTCAGACACTGGCAGGCAGGGAGAGACACAGAGGTTATAATATATTATACAGATTTATTAGGAATTAAAATATCATTTTGCACTTAAGTTCAGGTAAGTACTATCAGTAAAGGGTGCAACGTGTGCGGCGCACTCCGACAGCCTAATTATATTATTATATTTAACTGTTATCACGCCATAAATTTAACCAGATACGAACTTAATCACGGCTGGAAATGATACACGACGTGGCCGTTTCCAACTGCCTTGGTGAACCAAAATAATTTAGTTCCTGAAAAATCTTCCAAAAAAAAACCGAGGTGCATCTTATATGCCGAGAAATACGGTATATTTCCACACTTCGATTTTTAACTTCCTTATGTCTGAAAGTACACATTTTCATAGGGTAGGCTTTGTATGTTACAATAAAGATAAAGTATATAAAATATGAAGTAAAAATGAGGTTGGAATACAATATTTAGTCCACATAATTTATGAAAGTAATTTTATTAAAAAAAGGAATAGGAATATTACTCACAGTATGGCCTTTTAGTCCAAAATGGCGTTTTTTTCTCAGGTGGTTCTTCTCCCTCTCGACACATATTGTCCCCTCTGTTTCCAGGCATGGACATGGGCATAGGCATCATGCCTGACATTGGGTCTTCATTTGCAGGACTGTTGCTGAAATGCTGTAAAGAATCCTGATACTGGGAAATACCCACACACAAAATACATCACAGGATATGCAATCGTACAGTGGCCTGAGGCAAACCCAATTAATGGGAAAGGCATGCAAAAGGAGATTTTCTTTAATGCTAATAATACAATGGCTGTGGAAAAGAGGATTTTTTCCTGTAATGATAGCACATTCCAGGAGAAAACGAAGTTTTATGTTAAATTTCTTAAGTATATTTAATCAAAAGGGATAAGGACAATAAGGTCCAGGAATTTTCAAGCTACAGGCGAGGTACTTGTCTCCAAATTGAAAGGGTTTTAAACTTCCTGACTGGGTTGGACAGAGGAACAATGTTCATGATCCTGTAGCAGCATTGATAAATACACTCTAATAAGGATGATATAAATTCAACTTATTAAGAGAATGTCTTTGAATTTTTTACTGGGTGTCCCACAGTAATGGTATCTATATGCACAAATATGCCAAATGGTTAACTTGAGAATAATTCTCACCAAACTGGAGAGAACTGAATCTGGTAAACATATCCTAGAAGCTAAATAATAGTGAATGCTTCAAAAATTCATGATAACTTTTGCCATAATAACATAATACAGTGTTGCAAAAATTATTACAATCAACTTTTTTCATAAATCTATCATCTTTCCATAGCCACAATATTCCACAACAAAGAAGCAATCCCTTAGTATACCCTCATTAGAATTTTGCCTAACAAAGATTTCTCATTAAACAGGCCAATGCCAGAAAGCAGCTCCTCAGCTAGTGCATAGCTATCTCAGCCCAGAGTTAGGTGACGGGAAAAAATAATAATAATATTAATAAAAACTTAAGTCTCAAATAACAGACTATATATTCTTAATTTGGCTCGGGTACATAATGACTTAAAAGGGAAGCTAAGATGCAATTCAAAGTTAAACATTTGGGTTTCCATTTCCTTAAAAACATTCTGAAAGATTTTTTTAATGCTCAGAAAGCAATATATGTAAGGATATATTTTTCGTTCAACTTTTTTGCAATATCAATAACAAATTAGATTTTCTTTAAATAAGATGTCTAACGCAAACTTACTTCGGAAGAAGTTAGACGTTTTGCAATCCCACCTAATGGAGAGTTCAATGATGGTGGTCTTGATAACAATGGGGGCAACCCTGCAAATAAAATGTATTTTTTATAACGTCATACGGCACAAATAAAATAAATGTAACGATATTTTTCAAATTCAAGTACTTAAATACAATGATTACAAAAAGTTTTATTTCACGCAGAAAGTTTTAAATTAAAGTATAATTGTACAAGTATCTGCCAAGGGCCAATACAGCTTAAAACCTACGTCTTTCGAAATAAAGTTCGTAAATGAATTTATAAATTAAGCTTAGTTCAAAAGCCGTAATAAAAGTTCAATTTTCGGCTCAACTATTGATAAACAACGAAAACACAACAAACTATTTATCCTTAATATAAACTATGGCAAACATCCATTTTTTACAATATCTTCGAAACGAATAACATTTGTAAATAGCATTAGATAAGCTTGAAAATAAAAAGTTATATATATCTATAATTTTTATTGAAATTGCTTCTTATAGTAACTTGAACTTTACTTAGGCGAATTAAAACAAAGTAACTGCTTCATATTTTAACTGAAATAAAAATAGAGTAAGCGATAGAATGGCCAACGAGTTATAGCCGGAAAAATGTAAATGCGTTTCCATAGTATGGATCTCAAGTTTGGTAGAATGGCATTCATTGTTATTTTGATGGGTGCAACCTCTCCGGTGGAATTTTTAAATGAAATATTCATTTTTTACGCGGATAGGGCTATCAAATCTCCATTCTACTACGAACTATAAGCTTTAACACTCAGGATATAAAAAATCAATATGAAAAAATCTCACCGAGAATGTTAGCAACCCATTGTTTTCGAGAACAATATTTGCAATTAATATCTACCTATCTTTATAAAAACTGATTTTAGAATGAGCTCACACACGATCTTAGAAATCCAAGTGTAACTTAAGATATACTCACCCATACTTTGCTGAATTCCATTCGAACTTCTGTACGCCATTACTTCGCTTCCTTGGCTTCCTTTCTGGCGTTATGCGTTATCGCCGGACAAGAACAAATAGCGAGCGCTGCGAAAAATATTCACTCCAAAAATGCAATAACACCCGTACTTAAAATGGGGTTATATAAATACTGTTAATTAACAAAAAACTTTGGCATTCAATAAGTATTTTTCTCAGATTTAACGAACGAACCAACAATCCAACAACTAAAACATGACTGAGGGCGCTATGGGCGCAACTCGATCCCAGAATTCCCTTAATGCAAATCACAAAAATGAGCGAAGCTACACCGGATACTGTTAAAAATTTCAATGGACGGTGTGCTACGTAGCTACTTTTAATCTCGGAGTATTCCCTTACTTTTTTAATTACTATTATACTTAAGTTGTACCATACTAATTTATGTGTAATTAACGCCAGTACCGCCAAAATTCATTGGTGGCGATTCTTCAAATTAACATGAGAATTGAAGCTTTACTTTATTTTATGGGAAATTTTTAAGTTTTAGCAATTGCGTATGCGTTAATACCGAAAGATTTCTTATTATCTTGAATTTTCTCACTACTGTCTTTTTTCTCGCGGCTTAGTTTTAGTTATTATTAGAAAACAAATGAAATCGTTAAACGCACGACAATGAAGTCTTGAAAACACAATTTCACGATACCAGAAAAGAAGTGTATTACTCTCGAAAAATAAATGTTGAAAAGCAATAATGGAAGAAGTAAGTGCGGAAAATGAGAGCCAATGCCTTCAGAATGAAATTTCTAGTGATGGTAAAGAAATGGTTTTAGTTTATGCCTTTTACCGCTTCCCGTTCGTTGTAATTATGGATTACTAGAAGTTATTCTATGATTGTGCTATAAAAGAAAATGTTATTATGACATTAATTTAAAAATATTTAGAGTATTTCGTATTTTCTGTATGACATGTTTTGTTTTAATAAGCGTTACATTTTCTAATTTTACATTTAAATAATTAGGTTTGGATTCCAAAGTGAAAGAAGTAATGGAAACAATTAAAAAATTAGAGGCGGAGAAACAACAGGCACAAGAAGAATTTGGAATACAAAGAGCACGATTGAAAGAATTATATTTGAAAAAAGAAGGTAAGAATTTGACGCCTTCGTTGTTAGTTGTTCCTGGTCCTTAATTTTTCAACGTGTACTTTCGTGCTTACAGAAGAATTAATGCGTGAATCTCAGGAACGTGTTCGTCTACAAGAGCTCACTGATCGCTTGCAGCATGAATTGAATGAAACCAAAAGCCAGCTTTTATTAGCAAGTTTTCGCTTAGAGAGTGACATCGCTCAGGAAAAACGGAAAAGACAAGAAGAAGTAGCTTCATTAGAGAAATTGATGCAAGGTATGGATTTGTTTGATCTCTTTCATAAAATACTGCTGTAGACATATCTAATACACTGTAATATTACATCAATTGACATTTGAATGAATTATGGCAATTCCGGATTTTTTCCTTTAGAAGCAGTCGAGGAAGCGTCCTTATCACAAAGAAGGTTTAAAGATGAAATACGAAGGCTTCAGAAAATGAATGAACGGCTTGATTCCGAACTTAGTGATGCACACAGGCCTGCTGGTGATCAAGGACCCAGACTACCTCTTGGCGGAGCGGCAGTTGCAGCTCTTGCTCCTATTACAGCTTACACAAAGTCTTTTGCTCGCAAAGTTGGCAGCCTTGGTCCAGGACTTTCTTCTTCAAATTCCAATGCTGCACAAGTCACGTCTCCTTCAACTGCATTATCTACGGGCATTCTAAGCAGTAGTGTCCATCCGAATGTTGGAGAATCATGTGCTGTTGTATCTTCCCTAACATCTTCTGAGGAGAATCTAGAAGAAGGGATGCGGAAGGTAAAGAAATATGTACGTGTCCATACTTATGGTTATTCTATACAAATCACAGCATTAAGTCATTTTATATTGTGCTTTAGCTCCTACAAGTACCATGAGGTTGCTTAATTCACTCTATTCAGTATCATTATCACTATCTGTTAACTACCTATATAGCCTATATCTCATTTAGGACCAGTTTCTAAACTGGGATTCGCCAAAAGTTTTCGGGGAGTCACAAAAGGTATTCAGGGAGGTTGCAAAGACAAGATAGTTGTATTTTATTTTTTTAATTTATCTATTGATTTATTTATAATAACATTAATTTTTATGCAATAAATGCATATAAGATTTTGAAATTAATGGTATAATTTATATTTATTGGTAAGTGGAAGAGTTACGGGTCATGATAAGGTCAGCTGGATTATGAGGAGGCTGCAGATGCAGAAAGTTTGGAAACTGCTGATTTAGAATATTTATGACTTGTTCAGAATTAGAATCTTTGATCCCATGATTAGATTGTACTATTTGGATACAGCTGTTCCAGGCCTTATCTCCTATTAATATTTTTCCTAAGCTAACATTCTTTAAAACTAGTAGAATTTTATTTACTCTTATGAAATTGGATCTTGAAACAAAGCAAGAAGGAAAAATATCTTGAAAAGCAATTAAAATAAAAAAAATTAAATCCTGTTTTTCAGCTACTATGAAAGCCTTCTTTATTAATTTAGTCTAC
This sequence comes from Tanypteryx hageni, assembly GCA_028673005.1. Taxonomy (NCBI): domain Eukaryota; kingdom Metazoa; phylum Arthropoda; class Insecta; order Odonata; family Petaluridae; genus Tanypteryx; species Tanypteryx hageni. Next base: position 144,443,442 of record CM054112.1, read on the forward strand.
CTCCATAGCTTTTAAATTCTCATTTCTTCAGTAAATTTTGTCTTTCCTCATTGACACTAATTTCATTATACCTTCAATTTATTGTTGATATTTTTGCCAGATTCCATTGCTGATGCTTTTATATTTTTGTGTACATATATTGTTATTGTTGCTGTTAGTACTATTAGGTATTCTTGTTTTGATTATAAGTTGCCCCTTTATACATTTCCCTGCACTTACACAGCAGAAGTTTCGGGGAAAATATTTAAAAATTCCCCATACTTACATTTTTTACCTAAAAATTCCCTGCGCTTATGCTGTTTCTGCTTTAAGTAGAAAACGGAAAGTTTGTATTTGGCGCCTGCTTATCCTAAGCATCTCTGTACAAAAACAAGAACCCTCAGGCACTTTAAAATGTTGTTAAATCTTGGCTTCCTGTAACATGGACATTACACTGCAAGGCCTGGATTACCAAGCATATTTTCCATTGATGGTTCATGGACTATTTGGTTGTAGCATTGAAAAACTATTTCATGGAGATTCTTTTACTTTGTACATGACCTTCATTATGAACAGTTGAGCCCAAACATTAACGTTGTGTTTAAGCAACAGCCATCATGCAGCCAATGGATCAGGGTGTTATTACCATCCTGAAGTCATATTATTTGCGACGCACATTCCGCAAACTTATTGAGGAAACTAATGGTGCGGAGATGCTTTTTGGAAAAAAATTAACATTTTGAACACTAGAATGTTAGTTGGTGAATCGTGGGATGAAGTGTCTACTTGCTTAATGAATGGTGTTTGGGAAAAAGCATATCCTGAAGCAATGCATAGCTTTGAGGGGTTTGATGCAACTGAAATACAAAGTGAAATACATAGTGAAATTAGCAAAAGAGGCTGGTTTTGAAAACATAGATGATGATGATGTGGAAGAGTTATTGGAATCACATTCTATGCTCTTAACAAATGATGAACTCGCGGAGTTAGACAGACATTTGACAATGGATGTGATGATGTTGACGATGTTTCCCAACCGAAGGGAATACTCAAATCTTATTGAGGAACATGTCTCTCTCTATGATCATTCAACAAAAATGGGACACATTGTCACAGATGCTTTATCATGTTACCATGAAATATTATGTTCTTACGGTCCCTAACCCTCATATTTTACATTATTCCTATCGGGAAAAAATTGCCATTATAAATGGTTTCACTATACGTTGCACTTTTGTGGCCCTTAACTCCAACATATGACAGGGACTGTGAACCATAAATATCAGAAGAAGGTTTACTGCAATAAAAAACTTACCTGATTCTTTGAAATTTAGCAGCCATTTTCTCAATTGTTGTATTTCTTTGAAATATTTTCTATGAATTAAGGAGTGCTGTTGGTTTGAAGATACAACTTTTGTTTGAATCATTTTTGTTTTGATAAGTAATGAATAACAAATTTTGTCCTTAAGGACTTTGCAACCCTGATAAATAATATTCGCCAGATTAGCCTTTTTTGTTTTTATTCAAGTTTTAAGCTCAAATCTTCGTCAAAATACTTTCAGCAAGCAACACTATTTGTCATGTGACTGGTAAAATGCTGGTTTATATCTTCTGATGTCATAGATTTGATGAAAACAATAGAAGTTTATAAATTTAATTTCTGTTAGATAAAGACACTGGAGGTTAGTTGGCATACTATAGAATTGTGATAAAATGCTATTGCATGGTGACCAAATCCCTCTAGAACAGTGGTGCCCAATCTTTTACCTATCGGGCCAAAGTGTCAAGTTGCCACTTAGGCTAGTTATAAGCATGCATTAAGTGAATATAAGGATGCAATAAAAATAAATCATCTTTAATGCAATCTTTGGTGTAGTTTCAATTCTGCAAACTTGTCTATATTGGGTTGTAAATTTTTTGTTTCAAGTTGCAGCAGATTTTCTAGATTAGAGTCAGTGAGTCATGAGCATTGTTTATTTTTGATAATTTTCATGGATAAGAAAACTTGTTTACATGGATATGTGCTTGCAAATCGACTGTAGTAACACTGAGCAAATTTTCTAAATTGTGAAAATTGCTCACGAGGAAATAAAATAACTAATTTTGATCCATGATGAGTAAACAATGGTGGGAAGAGAATAGAGAAGGCGATACTTTGTGTATGTCTGGTGGAAGTTTCGGGTACCCAAGCCATCAGACATGACAAGGTTTCTTTACATTCACTCGTCTGCTAAATTCTTCCCTTTCAAACCTATTCATTCATTCAAAACTCACAAACTAATCCGCTATATCGACACAATTACAATAAAATTTTGAGATCAATCTTTTAAATTCTAGATGTATTTCAACTGTGGAAAAATAAAATGATGGTATAAATTGTATTAAGCCCCATGCGCTACATTTGAGAGGCAAATGTGCCAAAACTTTCACAAGTGCCATAGTTTGGGCACCTCTGCTCTGGAACACCATTTTACAGTTACACTAAATTATAAAAAAACGCTGAATTTTGGCCAAAACTTTTTTATTTGAAAACTGTTGCTATATCTTTCAATTTTAACAGCATTCTATTCTGTTTTTTCTTAACTATTAGCTTTATTGTGAAATTATTTTCACTTGGTAGTTAGAAGTTACTGTTGTCATTCTTGATTTTCAGGCTCAAGAAGATGCAGAAGTTCTTCGCTCTCTAGTCATTCCTTTAGAGGAAGAAATTGAAGCTTTGAAAGACAAGCTGAGAAATGCATACCATATATTGAAAAGTTATGGTTATGAGGATGGCAAGGTAAGATTTAAAATGCTATGGTTGCCTTAGCAAGAATTTGCCATCACCCCACTTAAGAATTTTAGGCTGAACTAATATATTAGCATCTTATATTAAACATTTCATTGCCTCATGATTTTGTAAGTACTTTCTCCTCATTCCTCTATAAAAGATGTCACACATGAAAATTTTTATAAAATAATTTTGTAAAAAACATAAATTACAATTTTTTTGTTTTGTTTGTTTTTTCTAATCTTTTTATGGTTGTTGTAGCTGTCTAATATAACAATTGGAATCCAGTTATAAGACAAGCACAGTAATTCTTTTTACGTTCTCCATATACGTAGTATAGGGGAAAGTATTGTATTCATGAAAAAAATCGACTTCAAGATTTCAACGGAAATATACGTTTTGAGGTCCCCTGAACATGCTTTGACCATTTTCTCGATGATGTGTGTGTATATGATAGCTATTTTGTGGGTGTTCTAACTCAAAAACTATTACTCAGGTCAATGCGAAATTTTAAATTTAACATTTTTATAAAAGTGAGAAGAACTGATTAGTTTTTGGTAAAAATCGGTCAACCAGAAGTGGGTGTTTACTCTTGTCACTTATCCATTATTTTAAAATATGTGCTTTAATATTTGATAAATGTAAAAATGTATTGGAATAAAGATTGTAGAAAATTTAATTTTTTACAACCGTTGTTTGAAACATTTTTCCATATAATGTATTGTTTAAGAGATATCTCAAAAACTAAATTATTTAGCTGCAACCACCATTCCACCTACTGATGACTATTGTTAACAATTGACGCTTAGTTACATTTTAGTAATGCTCCCTTTTATTTTCTTAATTGTTGGAGCTTTATGGCTATATCCAATATCAGAAGTTTATTTCTGTTCTTTGTAGTCTAAAATTTTCTCGCAGTTTCTTAAAATATTTATTATTATGTAACCTATTTGGAATTTTTAGAAATATAACAGACATGGAGAAAGTCATGTGCTGGCCACATCAGATTTTTAGTGTTATTTTGTTTGCTTAATGTATTCTACAATAAATTTGTTTCAAACTTTAGCTTGTTCACAAAATTCTAAAATAATCAAAGAGTAAGAAATGTGAAAGTGATATTTTGAGTAAATTTTAATTGCATTAAATTAAACAATATAACACAGGAAATTATTGGAAAAATCATTAATGAGTAAAACCTGTATAATTTGAAAATGTAGCCATTGCAAAATTGCAGTAGCATTGCAAATATGACCAAAAACTATTGGTTTTGAAAGTAATGAAACAATTGTTAGCACTATCTTTAAATTGCTTATGTTTTCACTTGGTCAGTCTGTGGGAAAACTTTGAACCAACAAGTAGAGCTCTAAAGCTAAGATTCTCAGGATTGTTTGGCTGGTGACAGATATGAACCCTATTGATGTTGGGGTCTGTCCATTTTCCTTTTAGCAGAACTTTTAAAAACCCCTTATGAGCTACCTTTTATGGTAAGTTTGAATATTTGGAGTTATAGCAAAGGAAAAAATATAATTTTTTTATTCCCAAGCTGCAGTCGCAGAAAGAATTTTGTTATGAAAATCAATACCTTATTGTTGAATTTGTTATAGTTTCAGTTACTTGAAATTGCAAAAGAGTTACATCTCAGATGGAATATCAGTGATTTTGATTGAGTTGCAGGTATACAATCAGTAGACTTCATCATGAGATATTCATTACATATTGTATAAACTGTTGCAATCTTTCTCATTGTATTATCATTATATATCGACGTTTTTTACAGAGGAGGAGGAGGATATAACATACATATAGGAGGATACTAATGTTTAGGCACTTCTAGATGAGCTGGAGATTCGAAATTTTTTTCTTAGGTAGGATTTTGTGCAAAACCGACTAAAAAAAACAAAAATCTTACAAAAGTGCTACAATGCATCCGCGAAAAATTCGCAATTGTTTAAACAAATTTTCAAGGTTTATGTATTTCCGAATGTGCTACGGAGCTGAAATTTTTTTAGAGATAGTATTTGTAAAAATACAAAATAGGGATTATACAAATTTTGACATTTTAATTTTTTTGGCTTTTAAAAATTCTTAAAGTTTAAACAAATAGGTAAATGTTTTGACACTATGCACTATTTAGAGTTTAGACTATTTAAACGAATAAACATTTCAATGTATCCATGAAATCTTTATTGCGGACGTAAAAAATTACTTAATTTTAAACAATTTGATAAATGTTATTTCCCTTCTAAATATGCTACAAATTTAAAATTTGGCAGAAATGTTTATTTATTATTAACCCAATGTGGAAAAATTATGATATTCCTAAAATAGCAAAATTAGCGATTGTTTTACTCCATTATTGTTACATAAGGAAAAAACGAAGATCGGTCCCAAGGAGAAATCTTTTGAATTAAAGAAATATTTCCTATGATGAAATATCTCTCTGAAAAATGATTGTTTTTTTCAAGGTGAGATGATATGCTTGCAGAATGCAAGCACCTTCTACTAGTATTCCTAACTGATGAAAAATCTTCTCTTATATATCGTATATAAGAAACATGGGCACTCAATCCAACAGCTTTGAATTCATATTGGAAAAGTTTAGTAACTGTTTTCATGCTGTTTTAGAGGAGGGGTCTCCAGTCTGAATTTTTGAAAGTTACCTAATGGTAAAAAAGTAGAAATAGTTAAATCCTTCAGTTACACTTTCCTCTTATATTTAGATGAACGATTGGCACAAATTATTAATTTGAAAGTAAAGCTCCAATACTACATCGATTCGGCCACATTGTCAAAATACGCCTAACCCTTTCACTCCTGTGCTCAAGTGCTCAAGCCGGAAGTGGTCCCTCCTTGCTGTGCTCGAGTATACTGGAGCTCGAATTTGTGTAGTTATTTCTGCCATCCATCTTTTTTAATTTCCTCAAAATCAATTGAGTTTCTTTTTTTTTATTTAAGTAGATATTTTCTTGCACAGATCATCTTATTTTTCAAATATTTTGACTAAAATGTATCTTTTTTCATGTTTTTTAAATATCCGTTTCTACCAAAAAGTCTGGCATTAGTATGAACAACATGCTTAATGATGGGAATAATTTTGAAATGAGAAAAAAGTCTGCTATGACTGAGAATCAAACCCGGGTCTTCCACTTGCCGGGCGGAAATGAGAAAATTGATCTGCTATGGTAGTTCAGTGGTAGAATATCCACCCGCCAAGTGGAAGACTCAGGTTTGATTCCCGGTCATAGCAGACTTTTTTCTCATTTCAAAATTATTCCCAACTTTACAGCTTATGCCTGTCTGCATAGGATCTTCGGATCACTTTATTCCATCAGTGCTTAATGATGATATTTTGAAGGTTATGGATGAAATAGATTATTGGTAAGAAATTAGCATCTTTCTATTCAGGAACATTGGTCAAGTGATCCATTGCTTCAATCCCCTATATTTCAACAAATTGTCTAGAGATCTTGTTTTTTCCTAAGTAAAAATATACAACAAATAAAAGTACATTATTTAATAAATGTGTGAGTGAATTTAAAAACAAGAGGGCAACTTAAATATAAGCATGTAAATATAAGTAAACACAGTGAATGAAAGTGGGAGCTAGTGAGCCAGAACTAGACCAGCACTATGATGACTGAAGGTGACATACCAACGTAGCAGCAAAAGGGTTAAAGAAGCAAATGGAACTTTCCTGTAAATAGCTAGAAACAGGTGTGTATGCTGCTGTTACGAGAACACTACTTTCTACCTAGCACAACAGCAATTAATATGGCTATAGAGTTTTCATAAATTCTTTCTTCAAATTGGATTGCTACAATCAATAGGAATATTCATACATTCATTATGATTCTGGAGAAAGGCATCTGTATTAGTTCCTAATAAATTGATGCAGAAGATCACATCATATATACAGAATGAATGGGCAGATTAAATTTGAACATGCAGTCTTAATTAAAGCCCTCAACCATAAACTAATATTTAGATACTAGTGTATTGCCCATCATAAGATGAATAAATTATAATATTTCCTCCCTCCCTCCCTCCATCTCCCTCCCTCCATCTCCCTCCCTCCGTCTCCCTCCCTCCGTCTTCCTCCCTCCATCTCCTTCCCTCTGTCTACCTCCCTTTGTCTCCCTCCCTCCCTTCCTCTCACTCCCTCTGTCTCTCTCCCTCCCTCTGTCTCTCTCCCTCTCTCTCTCTCCCTTCCTCTCTCTTCCTCTCTCTCTCTCCCTTCCTCTCTCTTCCTTCCTCTCTCTCCCTTCCTCTCTCTCTCTCCCTTCCTTTCTCTCTCTCTCCCTTCCTCTCTCTCTCTCCCATCCTCTCTCTCTCTCTCCCATCCTCTCTCTCTCCCATCCTCTCTCTCTCCCTTCCCCTCTCTCTCTCCCTTCCCCTCTCTCTCTCTCCCTTCCTCTCTCTTTCTCCCTTCCTCTCTCTTCCTTCCTCTCTTTCTCTCTCCCTTCCTCTCTCACTCCCTTCCTCTCTCTCTCTCCCTTCCTCTCTCCCTACTCTCTCCCTTCCTTTCTCTCTCCCTTCCTCTCTCTCTCTCTCTCCCTTCCTCTCTCTACCTTCCTTTCTCTCTTCCTTCCTCTCTCTTCCTTCCTCTCTCTCTCTCCCTTCCTCTCTCTCTCCCTTCCTCTCTCTCTCTCTCCCTTCCTCTCTCTCTCTCTCTCCCTTCCTCTCTCTCTCTCCCTTCCTCTCTCTCTCCCTTCTTCTCTCTCCCCCTTCCTTTCTCTCTCCCTTCTTCTCTCCCTTTCTCTCTCCCTCTCTCTCTCTCCCTTCCTCTCTCTCTCCCTTCCTCTCTCTCTCTCCCTTCCTCTCTCTCTCCCTTCCTCTCTCTCCCTTCCTTTCTCTCATCCTTCCTCTCTCTCTCCATTTCTCTTTCTCTCTTCTCAGTCAGTTGCCAACACTTGTCGCATACAGATGTAACTTTCTCTTTTCCACACTCGCGTTAGCACAAACTCAAAATCCACAAAATGGTCAGGGGTAAGGCAGAATCCATGCCGGAGTTCGACGAAGTCGCCTCCATTGTCCAGAAGGTCAAGGAGAGTCTTGCACCTCGAATGTTAAAGGCGATTCAAGACGAACTGGCTCTGCTAGTGAAAAAAATTGACCAGAACTCTTCTCGAGGTGGTAAACTTACTGCATCCACCATTCCTTCCATTGAGGAAATTTACGAAAAGGTAATTACTAAACTGCGAGGGGACATGTCTGATTTGATTCATCAAGAGATGGCCCTCCTCTGGTCACAGATAGCAGAGCAGGACTAACGGGTGGATGCTCTAGAGCAATACAGCTGCCAAAACTGCTTGCTTTTCCACGGCATCCCAGAGTGTGAGCGCAAGGATACAGCTGAGATCGCACTCAGTTTCCTCAAAGATAAACTAGATGTTAGCCTTTCGTGCTCAAGAATCGACCACGCCCACTGGATTGGAATCAGTCTGAATAATTCTCTTCCGTTGGACCAGAGCCCCCGTCACCGCCCCATAATCATAAAATTCATCTCCTACATTGATGGAGAGATGATCTGGAGGAAGAAACGACATTTTCAGCAGACCAGAATTCTGATCACAGATTCCCATACAGTAGCGCGTAAGCGCCTACTTGTTGATGCAAAATCAATCTTCGGTAGAGAGATCGTCTGAATCTCTGATGGAAAGGTAGTGGTTCTTCACGAAAATGGTAGGAAAATCTTCATTACCATGAAGAATGACCTCAAAATACTCCAAAGATCCATTCCCAATGAGTAGAAGCCAGCCCCTCCAAGAGTCCCCAGCCACCACCCAGATGCTACATCCCCCACCTTCCCCATTCCTTCGATTTTCCTAGCCATAAGGCAGTGTGGTTCACCTTTCTGTTGTGTGTGTATTGCGAATTTGGTGCTGCTTTTCTTACAGTAGTTTTTGATTAGTGCTGCTTTGCTTTTGTGCTTTTTCTGTGCTTTTCTGCACTTTTTTATGCTTTTTTGTGCTTTTTCTTATTAGTGTACCTTTTAACGTGTTGCTTCTTCATTTTTATTAATTTGTTCATATAACATTTTGTGAGTGTGTCTTTAATTCTGCTGTCTTTATAGCAGTTTTGATCAGTGCCGCTGTGCCTTTAATAGCGTGCAATTGCAATCAATATATATTTTATTTTTCTTTAAATTTGTGTTTCAGTCCCTTTTAACATTTTTGCTTGTTAGTTTACATTTCAACTTGTTTCTCTCTCATTTTTATTTATTTGTTCCTGAAACACCATGTGTGTGTATATTTAGTGAAGCTGTTTTATAGTAGAGATTGAATAGTTCCACTGTGCTTTTGTATAACTTTTATTTTTTATTTACTTGTATTTTTAGTTCCTTTTTAACATTTTTTTATTTAGTGTTTCTGTTAACGTGTTGCTCACTCAGTTTTATTCATTAGTTCATAAAACTTTCTCAAGCCTCTTTTCGTTCACTAATTTTTGCATAATAGTGTATTACTCAAAATGTCTAAATGTGTTATGCCATCACTTAAGTTGGCAACCCCTACAAACGCCATCCACATCCTAACTTCTGCCCTTTCTTCCTTACCACCATTCCTTCTATACTGCCAACTGTGAGTTCTCTTAACCCCAAAACACTGCCCTTCTTTCCACGTTCATGCTTGAACCTCCTTTGTAACAGGTGTACACTCAACCCAAGGGCAAGTGCCTTTGTTCCTATCCCTCCTACTACCCATGTGCCTACCTCCCGCTTCATATCTTCACAGGCTGCCTTGTCTCCTTTAGGACCAGCAATTCCCTCTGCGTTACATCCAAATGACCAACACTCAAAAATACCCTCACTCCATCCTGGGTCCATTATGGCCATCCATATCAATACGCAAAGTATTTTAGCTCACATAGATGAAATCCACTCCATAGCCTCCCAAAGTAATATTGACATCATAGGCGTTAGTGAATTCTGGCTTAAACCTACAATTCCTTCATCATCTGCTGCACTTCCTAATTTCAATCTTTTCAGAAATGATCGCATAGGTAAACAAGGTAGGGGTGTCTGCATTTACGTGCGCAATGATCTTAAATGTCATGTAATCTGCCATTCTCCCTCGAATTACTGCTCACATCCTGAATACTTGATGCTAGAAGTTATTGCAAATGCACAGAAGCTACTCTACTGTGTGGTCTACCGTCCTCTGAAAATCGGATATCTCTCCAATCTTGAAGATGTCCTTATGAACCTTATCCCCACACATGATAATGTCATTATCATGAAAGATTTTAACACTAATCTACTTGCAACTAACTCTGATACGAAACAACTAACAAATAGCTTTAGTTCTCTCAAACTAAATATTCTTCCCCTTGGACCTACTTTCGTAACCTCTCACTCAGCTATGCTCCTTGACCTAATCATAACTAACAACACAAAAAAGTCATTAAGCATGGGCAAATGCCAACACCCAGAATATCTCCTCACAATATAATTTATATCATTTATGTCATGTGCACTCCGAAAAGAAAACCAAAGATAATATCTTATCGCAATCTCAGTAACATCAGTCATGATGCTCTACAAACTGCTGCCTCGCAGCTCCCATTTAATAACATCTACCACACTGATGACATTAACTCTAAGGTCCTCTTACTAAATATCTTCCTCCAACTCCTTGATGAACTTGCACCACTCCAAATCAAGCATGTGAAACACATCCCCACCCCTTGGATGAATGACTCCATACGATCTCTCATGCGTAGAAGAGATACGGCATTTAATATTTTTTTAAAGTAGAAGAAAATAACTGACTACGATTGCTATAAGATCCTCTGCAATACAGTCAAGAAAGAAATTCACAATGCCAAAACATCTTTTGCTCAGGATCTACTTCAGTCAAATTCCTCACCAAAATCCTTGTCGTCCGGTCTTTCTAAACTTGGCGCTTATCACCCTAGAAAGCATCACAACCCACGCACCTTTCACCCAGATAAACTCAATAATCACTTTGTGAACAATTTTATCCCTATTAATGCACAGATCAAAGACTGCTCAGTAAGGAAAATACTGAACCGAAATATTTTAACGGAGACTCCTTTTAACTTCACTACTGTCACGCATGCAGAAGTAAAGAATGCCCTCCTAGCCACTAAACCATTGGCTCTTGGTGCAGACGACATTCCTATTATCTTCATCCACAAAATCATCTCCATAATCTTACCCTTGGTCGCTCATATTTTCAACTACTTACTACTAAAAGGCACCTTCCCTATACAATGGAAATGTTCCATAATACACCCTATCTCCAAAATGCAAAATCCATCCAACTTTAATGATTTTCGTCCTATCAGCATTCTTCCATCTATCTCAAAAGCCCTTGAATGACTTGCCCATCAACAAATAGTTAAATACCTCAATTCCAAAAATCTCTTTGATTCGCTCTAATCTGGCTTCAGGCACAACCACTGCATTGTTAAAAGTGACTGATGACATCATACTTACAATGGATAACAAAAAGTCACTAACTAAAAGTCACCTAACTAAGGCATTTGGTTCAGTTAACCCAGATATACTCCTTGCAAAACTAAAAATTTTCAACTTTTCTAACTCATCGCTCTCTTGGTTCTCCTCCTACCTCTCAGGTTGTAAACAGGCTTGTCACAACAATGTGTGTACTCCAAATGAATGGATATAGATCATGAAGTTCCTCAAGGATCTGTCTTAAGCCACTTGCTTTCCTCTCTTCTCTTCTTCTCTTCTAACTTCTCCTATACTTCATACCACCTATTTGCAGACGACTTACAATCTACCTCTCCGTTGAGCCAAACAATATCTCCTCCACAGTGAACCAGATCAACGAAGACATTAATACCCTCAACTCATGGCTCACTTCCATGGCGCTGAACCTCAACCCATCCAAATCTCAGAGCATAATAATTGGATATCCAAAAACGCTAAAGAAAATTGGTCAGATAAATATTCCAAGAGTCATAGTTGCTGGTTCTCAAATCCAATATACTAACTGTGTGAAAAACTTAGGTGTTTTAATTTACCAATCTCTGACTTGGATTCCTCAAGTAAAATCCATCTGTAAAAAATCTTACGTGGCTCTCCATAACTTACAGCGAATGAAAAACATACTTCCACGAAGACTAAAGAAGGCATTCATACAATCTTCGACTACTGCGACGTTGTCCTCAATAATATGCACAAGACTACAGCTATCAAACTCGATCGTGCTTTTAACCAAGCCTTGAAATTCATATACAAAGCTAAACCCTCTGATCATATAACCCCGTTACTTAACGAGCTATCGTGGCTAAATCTTGACTTGAGATGCAGCCTCCACACACTTACATTGATCCATGAAATCATAAACTTGTCCTCTCCATCTTACTCCTCAGGTAACTTTAAAGTCCTGAGCACATCACATGAACGTAGCACGTGCCACTCCGAGAAACTCCTGATTCCCATTCACAGAACTGAAGCATATACCAAATCGTTCCTGGTGCATGGGGCAAGGCTTTGGAACTCACTCCCTTTTTCCGAATTGAAATCACTTCCACTGTCCACATTTAAAGCACTCGTTTATAAATATTTAATGCCACATGTGAGTTAACTGTATATATATTATTATGTTCTTTAATGCTGTATTTTATTTTTTACCTTTATAATTATTATTATTACTTTTTAAAAATTAATTTGTACTATATATATATATATCACACAGGGTGTCCGGCGACTTTATATCATAACTTTGGGATCTTATTCCTTAAGTGATTTTGAGTAAAAAATGTCCTATGAACATGGGTCCGATTCTCATTTGTTACAGAGCTACGGGCATTTGAAATTATCTCATTCTTTGATTTGTACAACTCAATGTCTGAAAAAATGCATTGTTTAAATAATTATTCGTATGCATTGTTAATTGTTGAAAAATGTATTATTTAAATAAGCATTCATTTAAATTGATACTTAATCCATTGTTACAACAATGAGAAGCATGACGCTTGCACAACAGACGTGGACGTAATTTGCAAGCTAGCAGGCAGCATTTCAGTAGAACTTAAGCTAGCGTTCAGTGTAGTGCGCTGTGACATGTTTGGTATCATTAACTTTCAATAATGCCATTTACATTTTCAAAGGAAGATTATGCGGATATATACTTCGTGTACGGGTTTTGCGATGGAAACTCCGTTGCTGCCGTTTACAAATATCGACGACGATTTCCACAAAGAAGAACACCAGATCGATGTACTTTTATTCAAGTTCACCAACATTTATGAGAAAATGGCTCATTTCCGTGTGTCTTTGAGAGCTGAACATCCAGTACAAGTTAATGTGGATGAGGAGGAAAACATTATTCAAATGGTTCAGCTAAGTCAACGTCTTAGTACACGAAGAATGTCTGCCCACCTCAACATTCCACGAATGAAAGTCTGGCAAACATTACATGATGAGAGACTTTATCCATACCATATCCAGCAAGTTCAGCATCTTCAACCCAGGGATATGGCTAGGCGGTTGGAATTCTGCCGTTGGTTAAATGCACACCCCCGCTTGAACCATTACATCTTGTTCACGGACGAGGCACAGTTTACTTGTGATGGAATAAATAACATGAGAAACTACCATTTATGGACTCAAGAAAATCCTCACAGAACAGTTGTTTGTATGTATCTCTTTGATGCCTCCAGCAGCCTGCCAACTTGTTCCTCAACTTGGTAAGTGTCCGCTGGGCTTCCTTCAACACCTTGTTGCCACCCTCATTACTACCTTTCCTTTTTCTTAAGTGTATATATATATATATATATATATATATATATATATATATATATATATATATACATACATACATACATACATACATACATTTAAACTTGACTGCATTTTAAATTGAATTATTTCATAATCTATAATGTAACTATATACAAGGTTAGGTGGTAGAGAGGCCCAACAGGACCTAACCTCGCCAATAAAGGGTCCAATCAATCTCTCTCCCTCCCTCTTTCTGCCTCTCTTTTCTCCCAACTCTCCCCTCTCTCATTCCCTCCTGTCACAATCCATAGTTCTCCCTCTTTTTCTCCATCTCCTTCTTTATCTCTTTCCTCCCATCTTTTTCTAATTCTATACCTCCCTTGTTCTCTATGTGCCTTCCATTCTATATCCCTTCCTTCCTATCTCCCTTCCTGCATCCCTCTCTCTCTTACTCTACGTCTATATACTCGTTTAGATAACCAAAAATTCCAAACTAAATCCCAATCCCATTAGGATTACCTATAATATGAGAATATGAAAAAGATGAATAGAATAAGAAACTTCATTCATTTTCCTAAAAATAGTTTAAATTCGAAGATTGTTCATCAATTTTTTCTAATTTTAATTTCCAAAAAAATAAAAGTCTGCACTTTAAAAAGTCGATTTTTACCTGTTATCTTATGGGAAATGGATCGCCCCCCTGGTGTTTAACCCGGGTCTTTTTTTCGTATTTTTATCCTCATTCAATACAATGTAATGTACATTAAATAGGTTATACTGTATTTGTTAACAATTTTCCCCTATTAATTATTAATAATGTATATTTTAATGAATTTGCGGTGAATGACAGCCAATTATTCCATTTTGGGGATGAGTGGGTTCATGAATGTCACTACTAAACACAGCAATAATCTTAACTTCAGTCTATAAGATGCAGACTGATTTTGGGAGTCATTTTTTGGGAAAAAAGTGCATCTTATAGCCTGAACAATATGATAAATTTTTAAGGGCATTTAATTAACATTACATATTTATCATTTATATAATGAAATTTACTAAGGTTGAGTGTTGTAATTTTACTCAGATGGCAAACTCTCCATAATCATGAAAATTTCTAGGGGTGGAACTCACTATAGCTAGTAGTCAAGTGTTGCGAGGATCCGCCTTCAACTGGTGCATGAAAAAATCACTCGTGTGGCTTAGTTTTCCGAGTGTTTCATGTCTGGTTTTTTCCCAACTGAACTCAGACAAGAAAAAAATTCTTATGTGGCTGTAGCCTTAGAATAAACAAACAAGAATATTTTCCCATCTATCTGATGACAAATAAATCCAATATTACAGATTATTTGCTAAAAGAAAAGTAAATTATTTGATATGTGAAATGGGTTAAGTAGTATGTGATGTGTTAAGCAATTAAAAAATAATTTTCTTTGGATCATCCATGATTTTGAATTATTCATGTCTCTTCTACCCTTCATTAGCTTGGATAATTTGGAGTTTATTGTACTTGTTTTCTACAGAGTTTTTGTCATGATTTTTCCAGCTTAATCTCAGTTGTAGCCATTTCACCTCAAGTATATGATTATTTGTACACTGATTTCTTCTGCTATATTGTCTGCGATTAATTATCTCCAATCGTCAAAATTAGGGGTGCCACCTTGTGAGGATTCCAAACCAGAGATATGAGCAAAAAAATTATATTAAGTAGTTATTTGAAAAAAATATATTTGAACTAGTGATAGAACAAAAAAGACAAGAAATAATTTTTAAATAATAAAATATTGTGCATAGGTATAATAAATTGAATATTCAAACATGTTTATTAAATATAATAATTAAACAAAAAATACAATAAGTATATGTCAATTATTTTCTATCAAATTTGAAATTATATTTTGCATTTACTTGGCAACTCTTCAACAACCATCCTTGCACGGATTTTCAGATGAATTGTAAAAATTCTTTACAATTCTTATTATAATTAATTTTTGTGCACAATTCACCTTTTACCATGGGTACACTCAAGCAATTGCATTAATCTGTCCACAAATTACTCATCAAAGAAAAAACTTGCTCAACATATGCATTGCTAATAGGTATGGACAGCTAGTTTAGGCAATTAAGAAAAATTTGATTTTTGGAAAATTTGGACCCACATTTTATCCACCGCAAGATCAAGTTTTATTATTTCTTCTCAAATAGCATTGACAGAGTCTATTTCATTGTATAATATATCTTCATTCAATTCAATGAACGTCTTTTCAGAAGCCTTTAAAACATTGTTGAAATTTAGTTTCGGCTTTAAATTAAAAATACTGAAGTAAATAAACAGGCTGTTTTCAAAGTCATAATATGTATTTGTTTAGATACTCCAGTGTCCTTTAATATATTTTGTTTGCTTTTGAAACAAACTTTGACCTTTGTGCACTTGACAAAAAATTCAGACTTTGTCTTACTTTACTGCCGTAAAAATCATTTGTTAATCTACTATTTTTTTGGCTTTCAAATTTTTCATGACACTGCAAGTCGGTACTAGTAAGATCATTTTTTCTAATGTCAATATTGAATCATTTAAAGTACTCATGACCAAAATATAATTTCCTCAAATGTCCCGTATCATACAGATCATTTGAGGAGGCAGCCCTAGTCAAAACTGGTGTAAAGATTCATAGACTTTGTCCTTTGGTCTATGATCAAACCAAATGATGTTTTGAGGTATTTTATATCTAGCCAGTTGGACATAATCTCTCTTCCAATGTGGGGCATTTGGTGCAGTTGTATGCTAGGAAGGTCTTTGTATATCTGCTTTATCCAATCCAGAATCGCTGCTACCATTGAAACAGTCATCTTGTGCTATGGTTGTGAATTCATTCATGAAATTTTTTTTTCCAACTGTCGGCCTGACAGTTGGAAAAAAAATTTCAGACAGACAGGCCTTGTCTTGCTGCTTGATTCTTCATCTGTGAAATATTCATCAATCCATTAGACAACTTTTTCTTCCAAGTCTTCATCCAAGGCATTAATTACCTGAACTCTTGGCTGTTTGCTGGTTGAACTCATTTTTGAACTTAGGAACTTTTGGTGTATTCTCAACGAATTTACAAAAATAACTGATGGACATTGCAAAAATTCTTCATTCTTAACCCTTTGACCACATAAAGTAACTTTAGTCACTGGCACCTTTTTTACCATTCATCGCATATAGCAACTTTGCTCCATGGCCAAACATATCCAATGCTAGGCTGTGGAAGCAAGGATGGAGTAGTATGATGCTTTGCATGGTAAACATTTTTTGGTGAACCACAAAAAAAGGCTTTGGTGACTATATTCACTTTACATGGTGAAAGGGCTAAATCATCAGAACCTAATCCTGCATTGCATCACAGTCTTCACAAATGAATGATACATTTCTATACATACATGACACATTATAAAAACCTGGAGGGTAAAAAACACCCAGCCATAGTAAATCTGCAATGTTTGTGTAAATTCTCAGAAACAAATATTGACTAATTCTTCAAGAGATTGGTTTTAAGTCATGAAGGATATGCCAGAGGCATAACTAAGACCATAAATCAATATCTTTTAGAACTTGAAAGGTAAAGCAATTTTTGTATATGAATGGATTGAGAATAACCCACCTATGCATCCTAGGGTTAATAAAGTTTAAAGCAAAATTTTGGTGTGTTAATTTTTGAGCCAGCTTTTCATAAAAAAGACAGTAAGACAAATATCATTGAAATGTAAAATTAAATATTTTTTGTAGGACAACTCTGTGAAAGAATCAGAAGAAGTACAGCCTGCTAAAAAAAGTGATCAAGCTGATGCAGATAACATTGCAAATGATGTAAGATTTAACTTTAAGAATCATATTAATGAATTTTCTTCTTTAAGTAGAACTTTTGAGTTTAACATTATTGTGTTCTTTTAGTTAAAAGTGAGAACTTGTTGGATTTTGACGTTATTTCATTTTATTTGTTATTTATGAAATGTTTATTTGCATGGTGGTGCTTGTACACTGCTTTTATTTTAACGTATTGCGGTATATATTTCTAAGAATAGTATTCAAAATTTTAAATCTGATTTAATTCTTCTTTTTAAACATTTTATTATTTGTTTTGATATTTTTCTGTAGAATAGGCTTATCATTGTAATAAATTTGAAGTTAATTTTGATTTTATAGGTTCTAGGTAATTTGGTCGCCAACATTTGTTCGATGAAAATTTGTTTGACAGCATTTGTTCGAATGGAAATTTGGTCGCATGGTAATTTCATCGTGAGGAACTTTAATTGACCCGCATTAGTTTGAACATAAATTTGTTCAACAAATTATATTTTAAAAATCGGTGTCGTATTCTCGCTTAAGACCATTTAATTGTATATTTCTATAAATACACTGGCAGAAGAGTAGAAAGCAGCCACCACGATGCACTGTTTTGGGAAATTCAATGTTTATCGCATTTACCATTACATGTTCAAAATCAGTCCTAATCATTTTTGGGTTTGCAGCTGGTTCCCAGTTTCTTATGTTTCTTAAAAGTTGAATGTAACACTTCACTTTTTCTGGGAAGTAATGCATATATTAATGGAAGAGCGATGTGTCCACGTAAGCCATGCATAGTGTAGAATTCATCAAAAAGCTGTGGAACAGTTTTGAAGGTACCATCTGCATACCAGTGATCCGATCTTGCTAGGTGCTGCAGATTTATTCTGGTGGAAAATATTATCATTCTGTCTTCTACGGGCCCAGAATCAAACAAAAACTTCACCGTTTTCAATAGTTGTATAATTATCTGTAAACACAATATTTCTTCTGTGACTTGGAATGGCTAAACCATCATTGTTCTTGGTTCTAATATTTCTTATTGGTCTTTTCATCATATCTACTGATTCATTATATATTATTATGTGTGTATTGTTTTCCAAGTTCACCCGGCCCCCTGTTTGTGTGGTTTGTGGGGACCGTGCAAATTCAGCGTTCCATCCTTCAGAAGGGGCGTTAAGCCATTGGCCCCCTTGGTGTTTTTCATAAAGAGTAGGCTAATGCACCGGGCTTTCCTCCTCCCTTCTGTGTGTGTGTCCAGTTGATAACATTGCAAAATGACCATAACAGTCGATGCTCTTAAAAATCAATTACTACTACTACTATAATAGTCATCTCTTCCTCAGTTGTTTATTGTTTGTCTACATGCCATATGCAGTTAATTGACACCTATGATACCAGTGTTACCTTTGATTGACCATCATCCTCTCCTCCTTATGCAATATTCTTCTGTTCCTTAATTGTGTATTGTTTATCTACATGTCATATTAAGTCGATCGACACTCATGATTCCGGTGTTATCTTTGATTACCTATTGCCCTCCCCATTCTTCCTCCTACTCACACCTATGTTATATCTGTATATTTTGTCATTGCCTGTCAGTTTTCTCAATATTTCGAATATATTTTGCCTGTTTTTCACTTTTTCGGCATCGTTTCCATTTGGCATTGTGTCTGTTTCAGCATTGTCAGTTTCAGCATGGTCTGTTTCAGCTTAGTGTCTGTTTGGCATCGTGTCCTTCGGCATAGCGCCTTACGGTGTCGTGTCTTTCAGCATCGTGTCCAGCTACCATCTAAACATAGTTTTGGTTTGCCTTTAGAACTATTGAAAATTTACAGTTAAAGAAATTTTAAAAATTCTCATATATTTTAGAACTAATCACAAATTATAATGCCATTTCAATATAAATTTAGGGGTTGTTATTTTGTTGGTTCCGCTGCAAAGATATAAGCACAAATGATGACTAATTACTCAATCTTTCGAATAAATGTTGGCAAACAAATTTCTGCACATTGTTTTTTTAAGATATTTATTATTTTTAAGGGAAATTCTAGTTGTTAAACATATAATTGCCATCAGTATTTTACTATTATCAAAAATCTGTTTATCATAGAATTAGTCTCAAGTTAATTTAATATAATTTCAATGAAGATTTTGTAGAATGAAATAAATTTAAATAATTATTAAGTGTTATAATGATCTGAACAAAAAGTAAATAAAGTGGAATACAACTTATTTTTTTAACTATAATGTTTAAAATATATCCACAATTGTTTCTGTTCTTACATGAAGTGCATGCAATGCAGCTTTAATAGAAACAGAGACAATGCTTTTAAAATTAATCTAAACCTTTTAATGCAAAATATTAAAGTTTTGCACAACAATATTTAATTTTTTGTTGGCATGATTTTTACTATATGATTTCTTATTGCAACAGGGAGAAGCCTATCCAAGAGAAGATGGCTCTGCAACACATGGCCAATTGCCAAATGGTTCTCCAACTACTAATCTTTCCCAAGGTAACATTTTAAATGTTAACTGGTAGAAATTATACTCTCTCCATATCAAAATAATTGCTTAAATGCTTATCATTATAAATAACTGCTTATTACATATATAGGCCATTAGTAGTTAGTGCTTGCATTCTGCAAGAATCTCACTTTGAAAGGCATTAATTTTTCAGAGAAATATTTCATCATTGGAAATATTTTTTTAATTCAAAAGATTTCTCCACTTCACCGATTTATGTTCTTTCCTTATGGAACAATATTGGAGTGAAACTTCCTAAAATTTGCAAATTTAAGAATATTATACCTTTTACATTGTGAGATACAAATGCCACACATTTCTGCCAAATTTTGAAGTTGTAGCACATTTAGAAGTGAAATAACATTTATCTAATTGTTTAAATTTTAAAAATTTTTAATGGCCACAATAACAATTTCATGGAGATATTGAAATGTTTATTCATTACACTACACTCTAAATATCTTTAAAGTTTCAGCTCCCTAGCTCGCCCCATAGTATCTAAACATTTACCTATTTGTTTAAACTTTAAGAATTTTTAACTACCAAACAAATTAAAATATCAAAATTTCTATAATCCCTATTTCGTTTTTTTACAAAATCTACCTATTAAAAAATTCAGCTCTTTAGGGCATTCGGAAATACATAAATCTTGAAATTTTGTTTAAAAAATTGCGAATTTTTAGCAGCCGCATTGTTGAAAATTTTCAAGATTTTCGTTTTTATGCGTTCTTTGCGTGAAGTGAATGAATATAGGGGAGGTTGTTTTTGTCCGTCTGTCCATCTGCATGTTAAAACTCAGAAACCACTGGACGTATTATGATGAAATTTGGTATTGGGGAGTTTTGCTAAAATTAATTGACCGATTCCAATTTTGGTTAAAATCGGACAACAATTACGACCACTTTACATGACCTAAAAATCGTTGACAATATTCCTTTGTTTCAACTAGGGAACCGCTTTACATATTGTGATGAACTTTGGTATTGGAGAGTTTTGTTGAAATTAATTGACTGATTCCAATTTTGGTATTACGACTACATGAAGACCTACATCTATTTTACAACGCACCTCGCTTACTTCTCATAAAATTTTCATCTGAGCAAAAAATATTGAAAACGTGAAATCTCAAAGAACGCATTTGGAAACTCTGTCTACTCCAACATGGAGTACACCTTTCCAATCTTGTTTCTAGTCAGTTTTGCACATAATCCTACCCATAAAAAAAAATTTCGAGTCTTCTGCTTTTCTGGAAATGCCTAAACATTAGTATCCTTCTATATATATCTTATATATATCTATATATCTCTTCGATGCCCCCAGCAGCCTGCCAGCTTGGTCCTCAACTTGGTAAGTGTCCGCTGGGCTTCCCTCAACACCTTGTTGCCACCCTCATCACTACCTTTTCTTTTCCTTTAGTTTATATATATATATATATATATATATATATATATATATATATATATATATATATATATATATATATATATATATATATATATATACAGTCAAACTCGTTTATAACGAGCACGGTTGTAACGAGTTCACGGCTATAGTGAGCAAATGCTACCTCCAAGATAAGTTTACGAGCATTTACATACAAATATTTCACGTATATAACGAGCACACTTCACGGATATATCGAGCAAACTTTGACCACTTCTCACTGTCTCAAACGCGGCGGCGGTCAGCCCCTTCAATCCTCATAGTGACCCAAAATATGTAACCTTGTGTTCTCGAATCCAGCCTCTACACCCTATCCATCGGGGAGGTTAAAGACCGCGGCGTTGTTGTTAAAAAATAATCCCTTTGTCCAAACCAAGATTTCCCAACTTGAAGGTACAGTGGCACTCGCGGAGGTCCTTTGTCCTCTCCTCCCAACCTCCAGCTCTTTTACAGCCAGAATGTTGTGATTGGAAGGGGGTAAGGGGTAAGGGCATGTACAATGGCGCCCACCCCCGTCGCTCAGCCGAATCCACCCAACACCCTTTCCCACGTAAAGATGGGAAGTCCCACGTTTAATCCGTCTCCTCATTAACTCTTCATGGAATTGGTATGCTCACAGTTTGCAAAGAAAGTTCGTATCGTTGATCACAAAATCAGTTGAGGTTTTGCCCTTGAACGAGTAACATGTCCGTACATAAAAGGAAGTGTTTGTCTATTCGCGAAAAGGTTGATATTATTCGAGCGTTAGAACGTGGTAAAAAATGTTGAAGTGTGTAAAAAATTTAATTTCTCGTCGTCTACGGTTTCAACCTTATGGAAAAACAAAGAAGCGATTTTATCTGCACTAGAGAACAACCTAACAACGAACAAGGAAATGAGGAAGTGCGACTTGGGTACTGTTGATCAAGCACTTCTGGAGTGGTTTAAGAGGCAGAGAAATGCTGGTTTCCCCATCAAGGTACAGGCAGATAAATTTGCAAAACAGTTAGGACACGAGAACTTCACGTGCAATAACGGGTGGCTTCATCGTTTTAAAAATCGGCATAACATTGTTTATTCGAAAGGCCCTGTCAGCAGATTCAAAAAAGGCAAGTGAATGGGTGAAAAGTGTTTGGGAGGAGTGTCGAAAAGGTTACAAAGAAGAAGACATCTACAGTGCCGACGAAACTGGACTGTTTTACAACATGATGCCTGATGCAACGTTTAAATTCAAAGGTGACAAATGTGTTGGTGGCAAAAGACCTAAGAATCGTTTAACAATTTTAATGTGCGCAAACATAAATGGGACTGACAAAAAAAAACTCTTTGTTATTGGTAAGTCACAAAAGCCACGTTTTTTCAAAAATGTAAAGAAGCTTCCCGTTGAATATGCAGCTAATAAAAAGGCATGGATGGCTTCCAATATTTTTCAGAAATATGTAAGTCAGTGGAACAACGAGTTACGGAGGAAAAATAGAAACATTCTACTCCTTGTCGATAACTGTCCTGCGCACCCACATATGCAATGTAGAACTGGTGTTTTGCCTCCAAATGCGACTTCTATTTTGCAGCCAATGGACATGGGGATAATTAAAAGTTTTAAATGCCATTTCAAGCTATTTTTGTTCTACAGTTGATTGAAAAGAGGGAAAGAGGTTTAGATGGCAACGACTCTGTATTGGATGCAATTCATTTGATAACAGATGCATGTTTCACCTACAACGATCATAAACAGTTATCGAATGTCTGGTTTAATATTGGGAGAATTTTCGATTGATAACCATAACGTTGATGAAGATCAGAATGGCTTAAAGAAAATGGAAATGCGAATTTTGACCATGTATATGGCATTGACAATTTTGTTCATGTTGATGATGATTTGGTTACCAGTGGAATTCCTACGAAGAGTGAAATATAGAGACATTATAAAGCACAGCAGACAGTGATGAAGACAATGTTGAATGTGTCGAAGACACAATCCTTACTCAGGATGCCGTGGAAACATTAAATGATTTTTTGAAAACATTGACATTTCCGATGGTGTTTTTAGTGCACTAAGTGTAATAAGAGGAAACTTAAGAGACTTCAAAGTGAAATCTATGAAACAGGCTACTATTCAAAGTTATTTTTGTAAAAAGGGGAGTGATTAAGGATGCAGCTGTGAGTAAATTTTATATGTACGTATGTTTACTTTAAATTTTCTAGTTGATTCTCATTTTTAGGTTTTTTCATAAATTTACTAAATAACCTTTCTGTTTATATATTCACTTTTACTTCTTAGGTCTTATTTCACCATACGCATGCATGCTTTTGCCTTCACGGATATTAAGTTTAACAGCTATAACGAGCAAAACTAAACGGTCCCATGGCGCTTGTTATAGCCGAGTTTGACTGTATATATATATATATATATATATATATATGGATGTCAACAAGGTGTTGGGATGAGGAAACCCAGTGAACACTCACCAATCAGACGACTTCAGGTTGGCGAGGCACCGGGGATGTCGGAGCGACACACGTAAAAGAACACTAAAACACAGAAACATCACAAACGTAGAAGCTTTTGGAACTACTCCTTCTTCAGCTACAGAGAGAGAACTGATGGCGGTGACACTGGGTGGAGGCATGGGGGTGGAAGGGTAGTGCGGAAAGGTCGAGGATTGGAGGATACGGAGGGGGTTGGGGATTGGTAGGGTGTTGGGAGAAGACAGAAAGGGAGTGAAAAGCTATCGAAGGTTGAGGCCAGGGGGAGTGAAGGAGTTTAGGAGATGGATATGCGAAAGCTCCCACTGACGGAGTTGGGGAGCCGAAGCATTGTCGGGGAGAGCGTGAATGACTCTCACTGTGAAGCAGTTGTTAAACTTTAAATTATGTTTGTTCGCATGAACGGCCACCGGCAGCGGTCGTTTGAGAATGACGCTGTTGCGGTGGCCGTTCATGCGTTGTTGACATCCATATATTCATTTTAACTTTCCTTTTCCATAAACTGTTATATATATATATATATATACAGGGTGTTTCAAAATTATGTATACACCATTTAAAAATTTATATTTCGTGAACCAAATGTACAATTTGCACAATTTTTCTTTTAATGTAAAGCTTAAATGCATAATAATGTTTGTAATGAACAAAACTCTAGTAAGATGTTCAAAATGTCTACCACCAGCACTGATACATAAGCGACATCTCTCTTTAACAGAATTACATACTACAGTGCACAAGTCAGTAGAAATTCTGTGTGCTTCTTGCTGTATTGCCATCCACAGATCCTCCAATGTTTGTGGTTTCTGACCGTAAACTTTGTTTTTCAAGTATCCCCATGAAAAAAATCTAAAGGAGTGAGGTCTGGAGACCTTGGAGAGTTCATTGTTCAACTCCCGCACAGTTGTACGAAAATGTGGGGGTGCACCATCCTGTTGAAAATACACCAATGTATCCAGAAACATGTTTCTGATATTAGGTAATGCATATTTTTTTAACATATCATATCATATCTGTAAGGTCCGATTATTCCACGAGAGGAGAATCCCATCCACACAGTAAAACCTGGTAGATTGACATATTTCTCCAATGTGAAGTGTGGATTTTTACCTGCCCAGTAAACACAGTTATGATGATTTTCATGGCCATTCAGCTTGAACGTGGCTTTGTCTGACCATGCAATTGAATCTTTAAAAGCATCGATTCCACCATTTTTTCGAATGTACCACCCACAAAATTGTGTTCGTCAATCTGGATCCTCTTCTTGGATTGAATGCAGTAATTGAGGTATAAATGCCTTCAATTTTATGTCCTTTAGGATTCTAAAAACACTTGTATGGTTGAACTGTAGCTCACGTGAACACTGTCTTGTAGACTTCCTTAGGGAGTGGGTAATTGCGTCTCTGACAGCTTCAACATTTTAGATACTTCTTGGCGTTCTTTTCCGCCCACATCATGTCTTGTTGATATTGTTCACAGCTCCATGTTCTTCAAATTGATCATGCAGACGGGTAATTGTTAGACGAGTTGGTGCTTTTGTTCGACATTTTCTTTCCCATCCACGCTGAACATCTGTGATGTTTTCAAATTTCCAATACCATTTTAGAATTAACTTTCTCTCATTGAAACTCATCTGCATGTTCTCCATCGTTTCCATGGATATTTGGTTCACGAAATATAAATTTTTAAATTGTGTATACATAATTTTGAAACACCCTGTATATATATATATATATCATCATCATAGGTAGTCTGTCCGTAGACAGGTCCGTGATTATTCATGGTTAAACCTGGTTCTCCATATACTCCTATTTTCCGCTGTCCTCTTTATATCTTGATAACTCTCTTTCCCTTTCAAATCGTCTATCAGCTGAAACCTTTTCCTACCTCTTTCCCTTTTCCCATCTAGTTTTCCTTCTAACACGTCTTTAATCATACTCTCTCTCCTCAGGTAATGTCCAACCCAGTTAGCCTTCCTCTTTCTGATAGTCTGTATAATCATTCGCTTCTCTCCTATTCTTCGTAGCACTTCATCGTTTTTCATCCTATCTGTCCATTTTATCTTCAGAATTCTCCTCCAAGTCCACATTTCAAAGCTTTCCAAGTATTTTATGTCATTTTTCCTTAGCGTCCATGTTTCTGCCCCATACAATGCTATACTCCATACGTAGCATTTTATCAACTTCTTGCGGATATCTTCCCTTATATTCCCTGTAAGTAGTTGTTTCTTTCTCCTGAAAGCCGCTTTTGCTTTTCCTATTCTAGTTTTGATCTCATCCGTACATTTTGCCTCTCGTGTTATGATACTTCCAAGGTATTTATATTCTGAAACTTGTTCTAATGGCTTTCCCCCAATAGTTATGTTCAGATTCTCTTCTTTACCCGATATTCGAATGACCTTGGATTTTTCTGTATTTATTTCCATACCGTATTTTCTACCTGTTATCACTAGTCTATTTATCATTTTTTGTAGCTCCTCTTCCTTTCTTGCTAGAAGTACTTGATCATCTGCGTATTTTACTGTTCTTATAATCCTTCCTCCAATTTTGAAATCCCCTGTGCCTTCTAAAGCTTCTTGCATTAGACTTTCTCCATATATATTGAATAGGGTTGGCGATAGGCAGCAGCCTTGTCTTACTCCTCTACCGATATTTATTCCGCAGGTGTCCACATTCTCAAACCTGACCTTTACAACTTGATTCTCATATAGATTCCTAATCAGTCTCCTGTCTTTCCAGTCTACACCTATATCCTTTAATATCTTCATCAACTTTACCCAATTTACTCTATCAAAGGCCTTCTGCCAGTCTACGAAACATGCGCAGATATCTTGACTGTATTCTATTGCCCTTTCTGATATGATTCTAACTACTCCTATAGCATCTCTAGTTCCTCGTCTTTTTCTGAAACCGAATTGATCTTCCCCTATTATTTCTTCTGCCTTTTTCTCCATCCTTTTATTAAGAATCCTCGTGATGATCTTCGATGTGTGTGACAGAAGGCTTATAGTTCTGTAATCTTTACACTGCATTGCCTTTGGCTTCTTCTTTAGAGGGATCATTGTTACTTCTAGGAAATCCTGAGGCCACTCTCCCGTGTCGTAAATCTTATTAATTAATTTCGTGATCGCTTTTAGTCCTTCTGATCCTATGACTTTAAGTATCTCAGCCGGTATTCCATCGCTGCCCGTGGCTTTCCCCTTCTTAAGTTCCACTATCGCTTTTTCTACTTCGCTCTCCATAATACTTGGTCCTAAGTTGTCTTCTTCAATGTTTTCCTCATTTTCCAGTTCTATTTTTGCCGCTCCTGTCTGTTTGCTGTATAATTCCTTAATGTATTCTTCCCATACCTGTGCTACATCCTTTGTTTCTGAGACTATCTTCCCATCCGTATTCATAATTCCTTTACCACAAATTCCATTAGACTTCTTATCTTCTAATTCCAGTGCCCTAGCGTACATCATATCGTACCGTCCTAATTTCTCCATTTGTTCTATTTCATCACATTTTCCTTTTAGCCAATTTTCTCTAGCTTTATCTGTTACCCTTCTCAACTCATTGTTTATACGCCTATAGTTGGCTCTACCTTCTTCACTGTTAACGTTTTTCCATTTTCGTCTCTCATCCATTTTCTCCAGCATTTGCTTCGTGATCCATGGTTTTCTGATTTTCTTCTCTTGTTTTCCAATCTCTTTATCCAAGGTATCCTTGATACTGGTTTTAATTTCATCCCATTCTATATCAACGGTCTTCGGTTTGTTTTCCAACTTTCTTAGGTTATCTTCCAACTTCATGCTGACTACATCCTGCCTTTCTTTCAGTTTTTCTAGGTCCCAGGTCTGTCTTTCTCTTCTCGTTTTTCTTATTTGTTTGAGCTTTGTACTCACGTCAAGTATTAGAAGGCTGTGATCTGAATCAATGTCTGCTCCTTGCAATGCCTTGGCGTTCTTTATGCTGTTCCTAAATCTTTGTTTTACAAGGATGTAATCTATTTGGCATCTCATTCTATCTCCTGGGCTTTTCCATGTGTATAACCTTCGTTTATGGTTTTTGAACCATGTATTAGTCACTACAAGGTCATTATTGATGCAGAATTCTACGAGTTTCTCCCCTCCTCGATTTCTCTTCCCAAGTCCGTATTGCCCGACAACATTTTCTTCCTGTCCTTCTCCGACTATGCTGTTCCAATCTCCCATTATTATGCAGTTTACCTTTCCTCTTCCGTCTTCTTCGTAAATTTCATTAATTTGCTCATAGATCTCATCTATTTCTTCATCGTCATGAGCTGACGTTGGCATATATACCTGGATTATCAGCATGTCCACTGGGACTGCTTTTAGCTTTATTGCCATCAGTCTATCATTCGTTGCTATTATCTTTGTCACGCTTTTCATCATATCTTTCCTAAGTACCAGAGCTACTCCCCTTTCCCCACTATTTCCTCCAGAATAAACTACCGTGAATTCTTCCGAGTCGAACTGTCCTTCTCCCTCCCATCTAGTTTCGCTTAGCCCTATAATGTCAACTCTATTTCTTCTCATTTCTTCTTTCAAGTTCTCTAGCTTTCCTGCCTTTCTCATAGTTCTTACGTTCCAAGTCCCTATTCGTAATTTACTTTCGACAAATGTTTTCCTCAAGGCAGTCCCTGCCCGGAGATCCGATTGGGGGACTATTTTACCTCGAGAGAACTCATATTGTCCAACCATATAATCTTTACTAGGGATTGTAATGTGGTAGTTTCCCTCTTGCTTTCCACATCGCAGTACTGTAGCCGTTCAATTCGTCCTGATCACGCCTACAGCTGTATTGGATATAAACCCAACCAACATCATTTGTTTTCGGCTCTATACCATACTGACAGTACTGCTGCCTACTGCCAGGCACTGATGATAGTTTTTTTTTTTTTTTATAAATAAAACCTCCATTCGAGGGGTTTGAACCCCCGAACTTTGCAATAGAAAGCCGACACGCTAACCACTACACCACCAGTGCATATTATATATATATATATGTTATACAAGTGGTTGGTGCTTGCATTCTGCAAGCATTTCATTTCACCTGATAAACATCTCAAGTGTTTTCAGAAATATATTTCATTATTAGGAATATTTTTTAATTCAAAATATTTCACCTTGCCACCAATTTTTGTTCTTTCCTTAGGGAATAATATTTGATTAAAAGAATATATAAAATTTGAAATTTTAAGAATATAATTTTTCCATTGTGGTGCACTAATGCCACACCTTTCTGCCAAATTTTTACGTTGTAGCTCATCTAGAAGTAAAATAATATTTATATAATTGTTTAAATTTTAAAAATTTATACCGGCCATTTCAAGAATATATTCAAATGTTTGTTAAGATTTTGTAACTGCCAAACAAATTAAAATATCAAAATTTCTATAATCCCTGTCATTTTTTTGTAAATTCTACCAATAAAAAAATTAAAGACTCGTAGCACATTCGGAAATACACAAACCGTGAAATTTTGTTTAAACAATTGCGAATTTTAAGCGGCCACATTGTTGAACTTTTTCTATATTTTCGTTTTCTCTAGTCGGTTTTGCAGATAATACTACTGACAAAAAATTTCGAATCTCCAGCTCTTCTGGAAGTGCCTAAACATTAGTATCCTCCTATATCTATTGAGAGGTGTCCGTTAAGGGAGGTTTCACTGTAACTCTAATTTTCAATATCATGCATATTATAAAAACATCATCACTAATATTTTCTTCCGTAATAAGATTTTACTGTATCCAAAACACTAATTGCATCACGCACTGTGATTGAGGGTATCATAGATAATTGCAATTCTCACGTACTACTGAAACCAAAAGCATGACGATTAAATTTGGGTTATTGACTGTAGGAAGGAGCGAATAGTTTGTTTATACAACCTGGCCTACGTGCAATGGGTATCAGAGGTAGTGCAATGAATAGCTGGTCAGTTAAAAATTTTAAGAAGAAAGGTGACTTCCCAATTACATAATGTAAATTGGGCTTGTTTTTCTCCTGGGCTACAAGGGATCGCAATAGAAGAAGCAACCCTGATAGCAGTGACGGTAAAACATGAAAAGTATTTTAATGTTGTGTTTCGTAGTTTTTCGAGAAATTTAAACTCAACTTTTAAATATAATGGCATCATACCTATTTCTCAATATTTTTTATCCAAATACATGCTAAAGGCATGGATGATGATGCCACCATAATCTTAACAAGATATATCCTAATTTTACCATAAAATATATAGGGTATAGTCTTAATGATGATTATTCTTATTGCTCATGCAGTGCGATCTGAGTCATGAAACTTGAAATACGAAAACTTGGACACAAGCCGATTCCAAGAGAATTTGGAAATGACAGAAATTAGTTTCCTTAATTTCACGGAAAATTATAAATATACTGCTATTACTCATGGAGTTTATTATTTAATACATAAAGGCTCCACGTGACTGAAGTGCTGTTGCCCTGGAGTTCACGTTTCTTTATTTATGAGTTTAGATCTTGGTGTATGGTGATTTTTTTTAAGTGCTTGCAGTATGCAAGTACCAACTACTCGTATCATATATATATATATGACCCTCCTCTGTAAGAACAGTCTATATATAATGATGTTAATCTTCCTCTGTAAGGAATGTCTATATATAATGATGGGATATATATAGGATATATATATATCATATAAAAGCTAAAGTACTTCTAGAAGTACTGCAGAGCTGAAATTTGGCATGGAGATAGGTCATTGGGTACAACCTCTGGAAAAAATCCGTTATATTTAAGGGGTGTTTTTGACCCCAATGTCCAATTTTAAAAACCTATAAGAAAAGCATTAAAAACGGTGCAGGACTATATAAAATTGGTTTTTAAAATTATTTGCAATTAAGTTACAAAAGCGGGACATGCACCATACTGTGGAAGAATGAATGAAGTTTATTTTTCTTGAAAAGAGAATTCAAATCCATGCTGAATTTGTGTAAAAATTCGATTTTAATCATAAAATTATTAAAAATATTTTGGTATTTAACAAAAAATATTAACTACCATAGCAACGACTCCAATGCCTTTCAAAGGGAAATGATTTTCCATACTTCAAGAGCAGTGGCGGCTCGTAGCTAAAATTAGTGGGGGTGCTGCTCCAGAAAATTTTTAGCCTTTGTTTTAAAATTGTGTAAAAAACATGTATAAAAAGAAAATTTATTCAGGAACTTGATAAAATCTTAACAAAAAAAAAACATACATTTTTTACTTACTTTAACTTAAATTGTTACAGTTCAAGCTTGATCTATTCATTTAAAAATAAAATCCATAAAAGAACCGAAAAAAAATGATTCAAATAGAATAGCTGGAAGCAGAATTTTAATCTAATTCTACACTCTTCTACACTTTATCACATTCAAGAATATGGTACACGGTTTTTAAGCACAACACACGCTGAGTAAAAAAAAACTTCCTTCCACCATCACGCCAGAGCCGGCACTGCGAGAGCAACAGTGCTCTCTCTACCTGGCAGTCCCGCCTTCCTCCCCACCCCCCCTCCTATGTGCGCATGCGCACAACAGTCAAACACCACGTCGCTGGCACTGTGAAGCACACAGTTCCATACAAAGATTTTTGTATCTTTTTCATAAACTGGGGGATGGCTACTGAAGTACTGACATTAAGCTTAAGGAATATATATTGTACTACAAAAATAAAGAAAGAATGAAAGAAAAAAGGACTCATTATATTAAATGTTATCGATAATATCAAGTGGAAATAGGGGGTGCTGCAGTTCCGCAGTGCCTATACACGAGCTGCCACTGTTCAAGAGCATTGATTTAATGCTTAGACTGCATTTTAATTCATTTGATTTTAGCCAACGGCATATACATATGATGACGTGACAATTTTAAATTATTTTTTTATCCGGATACGTTCTAAAAAACACATAATGATGCATAACATAAACAATATCCTAATTTTTAAATAACTTTTAGTGTAACATATAAGCTATTGTCTTAATGATGATTATAGTTATTGCTTAAAAAGGACAATCTGAGCATGAAACTTGACATTCGAAAACATGGACGCAAGCTGATTGCCAAAGAATTTAGAAATTCCGGATAGATGCCTTAATTTCACAGAAAATGAAAACTATTATCTTATTTAAATGGGTAGTTCAAATGCTGTCGCATTGGTTATGAGTTAAGATCTTGGTGTGTGGTGATTTTTTAAGCGCTTGCAGTATGCAAGCACCATCAACTCATCATTATAAATAGCTGCTTCTTACATATATAGGATATATGTTTATTATAAATAGCTGCTTCGTACGGAGGTTATAGGATACTAGTAGAAGGTGCTTGCATTCTGCAAGCATTTCATCTCACCTTGAAAAAACATTCATTTTTCAGAGAGATATATCATCATTGTAAATATTTCTTTTATTCAAGTTTTATCCTCTGCCCCAAGATTTTACCTCTGCTGCGATTTTTGTTTTTCCCTTATGTAAAAATAATAGATTAAAACACTCCCCAAACTTTGCAATTTTAAGAATTTTATACTTTCTCCATTATGGGGTACTAATGCTACACATTTCTGCCAAATTTTAAAGTTGTAGCACTTCTAGAACTGAAATAATATTTTTCTACTTGTTTAAATTTTAAACATTTTTAACGGCAGCCGCAGTATATTTATGGAGAGATTCAAATGTTTATTTGTGCAAATGCACTACTCTGTAAATAACTTGAAAATTTTAGCTTCCTAGCTCACCCCCTAGTACCTAAACAGTTATCTATTTTTTTTAACTTTTAGAATTTTTAACGGCTACACAAATTAAAATATTAAAATTTCTATAATCCCTATTTCGTTTTTTTACAAATCCTACCTCTAAAAAAAGTTTCAGCGCCGTAGCACATTCAGAAATACATAAACCTTGAAAATTTGTTTAAACAATTGCGAAACATTAGTATCCTCCTATATGTTATATCCTCCTCCTCCTCTGTAAGGAAAGTCTATATATAATGATGATAGGGGCCTGTTGCTGTACTTCCTGCAAACATCTAGAGAGCCTTACATAAAGTGACCCAATGCGATAGTTCCTATGATAAAAAATTGATACAAAGAGTGTTATTAGTTGAACCACTTTTATTGCCCCTCTTAAAATAATTATATAGCTCACAATATTCATGCCTATGAATATAAAACCTGCAAGAGTTTATGCCGAGTATTCAGGCGAAAGATTTGTCGAAATCGAACAGACCGTTCTTGATTTATCTGCATTTATACTGGGAGGTGACGTCACTCGAGACAATCTGTTTTTGTCCTTCACCCGTTTTATTGCCAGCTTAGTGCAAATGCACTTGAAGCTCAAGTCTAACAATGCAAAAATCCGAAATGAACAATGCCGGCTACCCTAGCAACCTCCTTTTTGAAATGTCGAAAAACCGGAGAAAATCGAAAATAAATTTAAATATGAGCAAACAGGAATTAAGCAACAGAATCAGTGGTATGAATAAGAATCTCCATTTCTTTCTGCATTAAATGGTATAAATCTTGAGTTAAAGTCTTGATCGTAAGATATTTTAAAATTTTAAAGAATAAAGGTCTACACATCGTATTCTAGCCGATTACGTGTTAATCAAATGCAAAAACGAAAACTATTCTGGTATCGAACGCATGCCTTTCCGGGGGACAACTACCCACTTAAACCTGTAGGAGTTCAGGCCGAATATTCAGGCGAAAGATTTGTCGAAATCAAGCCCACCATTCCCAATTTATTTTCATTCATGCCAGAAGGCTTCAGATGCAGGCAGGGACACAGAGACATAGCAGTTATAATATATTAGATATATATATATATATATATATATATATATATATATATATATATATAATATAGTATAAGACCTAAGGTACTTCTAGATATGCCCCAGATCTGAAATTTGGCAGGATGATAGGTTATTAGGTACAACCACCCAGAAAAATCGAAAATTCCAAATTTTTTAAATTTTAGTGGGATATTTATGACCCCAATGTTCTATTTCAATACTCCATAAGAAAAACATGGAAATATCTGTGCAGTTTCATAAATTTGCATTTTTAAATTTGTTATAATTCAGATAGAAACTTGGCACAAAAACATTTCTATAGCTAAAAAAATGAGGTTTCTTATTTTTTAAGACTAAATTCCAATCGGTGCCGAATTGATGAAGAAATATGTTTTTAATCTGAAAAAAGCAGATGCTCAACAATAAAGAACTTCAGCTACCATAGCAACCAGGACAATGCTTTTCAATGGGAATTGGCAATCCATATTATAATAGCATCGCTTTAATGCTTTTTAATAGTGAAATTCATATTGTCCCATTGATTTCAACCAACGACAAACACATGATGACATCATAATTTTAAAACGTGATATGTTATTAAATAAAAGAACGTTACTCCTTTCAGTTATGGGGGTTGATGAACTGTATATAATAATAGCTTTAATTTAGTGCTTCTAAAAAGAATCATTGGAAAGTATTATAATGCAATTGATTTAAAATTACGGCATAAACATATAACGATGTCAAAATCCAAAAACAGGAAATATTAGTGACGTTATGGACTCCCTGATGCACTGCATCCCCTCAAAATCCTATGGTATTACTTTCAATATGGACTGAAATGCTTGCTGAATGCAAGCACCAACTACTTGTATATATATACACATATATATCGGGCTTAGGCCCGATAAGCTTTCGATTCTTTGTTGTGTGCGTGTTTATTTACGTGTGTCTCTTTGATGCCCCCAGCAGCCTGCCAACTTGGTCCTCAACTTGGTAAGTGTCCGCTGGGCTTCCTTCAACACCTTGTTGCCACCCTCATTACTACCTTTTCTTTTCCTTAAGTTTATATATATATATATATATATATATATATATATATATATATATATATATATATGTATATGTATGTATATATATATATATATATATATATATATATATATATATGTATATATATATACACACACACACAGAGTAGTCCCTCTCCAACTACGGGTTCTCCAACCACGGTTTCCAGTATCCGCGATTTTCCAGCTCTCCCCTAAATGTTTGCAAAACTGTTCCGGCTCGCGCATAAATGTATGCAAAACTGCTCCAAATTCTTCGATCTGATTGCCTACATATGTGCTCATTGTGAATTTCAATATCAGTCTAATGGAAAAGGGAGTAAATATAATCTCTACAATTAGAAAAATGTTGTTGCTAACATTTTATAGCTTATGACAAATGTCATCATTATTAAAAGTTATGTTATAGTTGAAAGCTCTACTAGGTGTAATTAGTTAACGCAAAGAATAGTACTCCTGTCTGATTGCACTATTATGTATTTACATCTCTCTTTTTACTCTTTGCAGTTATTTATTCCGCATAATTTTTTGCATTAATATTTAATCCCCATGTCATTTTGGTAACATCCCTCGGCTACTATCTCCTCTCTTCATTACAGCTATTTTTTATTTTGTTTGTATTTTCTGGTAATAGTTTATCTTTCTCAATTTTGTATTTTGGAAAAATACAGTATGCCAGCACCGACAACTCGTAATACAGAAGATTAAGTTAGGCCACAAACTTATGAGTCAGTCTATCAGCAGATGAAATTACTCCAAGGTGTCAAAAGTCTTAATCCAAATGGCTGATGTTAATTGAGAGTCTACTGCACAATCATTCATTGATTTTTGTTAGACAGTTGGCTGCATGCCTATCATAGCGTGCACATAAGTCAAGATGAAAAAGGCATTTAGATAGCTTGATGGATAATTGTATGTGGTCTCTTATTAAAAAACAACTGATTAAGAGTGGCTTCTTTGATTTTTACGTGAGGCATTTAACCTATCCATCATATTACTCATGTGTATGACTTTTAAAATATTGTAGATTCACTTTGGATGAGAATTAGAAATGTTGTCATTCCATTAGTCATTTTGTGTGGTGATTCATAGCTTTTTAAAACTAAAAATATTGCTTACATTTTCACTTAATCCATCTGTACACAAAATTTTGTAGCAATGAGAAGAGCTGGGAATGTTTTGGATGGTTACAGACATGAACCCTATTGATTTTGGGGTCTGTGTGTTGGCCTTTTAGTAGGATTAAAAAAAACCCTTATGAATTACCTGTATGGGTCCATTACTATGGTAAGTTTCATTTGGTTTATGTTGGTACAACATTGCAAGCAAAGTGTTAATATGTTCACTTTTCTTTTAATAATGGATCAAGATCATATTACAACTTGCAAGTAAAATGCATTTGGCTGTGAAGTGGTTGACAAAGGCAAAAAGCACCTTGCGAAGTCACTGGCTGGGGGGTTGGGCCATGAAGCAGGCAATATTATAATAATGCAGTTTGATCACTAATTCTGAAGTTTGTTTAATCATGCATATATGTTAAATTTATGTCTAGTTATCCACAAAAAAATGTAGGAGAGAAGATCCAAAAAATTTACACAAACATTATAAAAAAAGCGCTTTTGGAATTTTCTTTTGCAGATCTTGTTTATCTACTTAATATTAAGAGGTGCTGCATTTTTAAGACCGTCATACCTAGTTTATATTGATAAATCACATCATGATTCAAATATTCCTTAACATCCCCCTATTGACACCTTTTAAACATTATTAACACGATTTTCTTTTATACAGGGTGGCCGGTGACTTTATATCATAACATCGGGATCTTATTCCTTAAGTAATTTTGAGTAAAAAATGACATATGAACATGTGTCCGATTCTCATTTATTACATTGCTACGGGCAATTGAAATTAACTCGTACTTTGATTTCTACAACATAATGGCTAAAAAATGCATTGTTTAAATAATTATTCGTATACATTGTTAATTGTTGAAAAATGTATTTAAATAATCATTCGTTTACATTGATACTTAATCCATTGTTACAACAATTATTTAAATGTCTGCCTTCCGCTGGGATGCACAATCTGACCCATTTGAGTAGGGAACGTGAATCAGCACGAAGAAC
Source organism: Tanypteryx hageni (assembly GCA_028673005.1). Lineage (NCBI taxonomy): Eukaryota > Metazoa > Arthropoda > Insecta > Odonata > Petaluridae > Tanypteryx > Tanypteryx hageni. The sequence continues at coordinate 144,480,171 of CM054112.1, forward strand.
TGCAGCGTTATCAACGTGCCTCGCAGCATCAAAAATTCGCTGAATAAGTTCTTCCCTCGTGCTTACTTTGACTTCATACACAATGTTTTTCATTTGCCCCCACACATGGAAATCCAACGGAGTGAGATCCGGAGACCTCGGTGGCCAATCCTGTGCACCGCCACGAAGTCGTGTTTGCAGAGGAATGTCTTCTAAGAGAACCGGCATTTCATTTTCCAAAAAATCAGCATAAATGGCAGCTGTCAGAGGTGGCAGGAAGAAGTACGGTCCAACCAGCTGGTTCTCAATGACACCACCCCACATGTTCACAGAAAAACAGAGTTGGAAGTTGCTTTCAACTGTTCTGTGAGGATTTCGTGAGCCCATAAATGGTAGTTTCTCGTGTTGTTTATTCCATCACGAGTAAACTGTGCCTTGTCCGTGAACAAGATGTAACGGTTCAGGCAGGGGTGTGCATTTAACCAACGGCAGAATTCCAACCACCTAGCCATATCCCCTTGTTGATGACGCTGAACTTGCTGGATATGGTATGGATAAAGCCCCTCATCGTGTAATGTTTGCCAGACTTTCATTCGTGGAACGTTGAGGCGGGCGGACATTCTTCGTGTACTAACTAAGACATGGACTTCGCTGAACCAATTGAATAATGTTTTCCTCCTCATCCATATTAACTTGTACTGGACGTTCAGCTCTCACGACACACACGAAAATGAGCCATTTTCTCGTAAATGTTGGTGAACTTGAATAAAAGTACGTCCATCTGGTGTTCTTCTTTGTGGAAATCGTCGTCGATATTAGTAAATGGCAGCAATGGAATTTCCATCGCAAAACCTGTACAGGAAATACATATCCGCATACTCTTCTTTTGAAAATGTAAATGGCATTATTGAAAGTTAATGATACCACAAGTGTCACAGCGCATTACACTGAACGCTAGCTTAAGTTCTACTGACATGCTGCCTGTGAGCTTGCAAATTACATCCACGTCTGTTGTGCAAGCGTCATGCTTCTCATTGTTGTAACAATGGATTAAGTATCAGTTTAAATGAATGATTATTTAAATAATACATTTTTCAACAATTAACAATGTATACGAATAATTATTTAGACAATGCATTTTTTCAGCCATTATGTTGTACAAATAAAAGTACGTGATAATTTCAAATGCCCGTAGCTCTTAACAAATGAGAATCGAACCCATGTTCATATGACCTTTTTTACTCAAAATCACTTAAGGAATAAGATCCCGAAGTTATGACATAAAGTAGCCGGACACCCTGTATATTTACTAGCTGAAATTACCTGGTGTTGCTTGGGTTTTTAAGTCAAAACAAAAAGTATTGAGGAAGATTTGAGAATAAAACCAATTAATGAAACCAGGTTAATTTTTATTGTAGTGCGTAATGGTATGCAATATTTTTTATCAAATAATCATAATAAACAATCGATGGTATCACTTTTAAAATATAGTTATTTCACTCAAATTAAGTTCCAGTTCAAGAAACTGCATCATGATATTATGTGGTCATGAATCTCAAAAACGTTAAAAACTAGGGCAGGAATTGCAAGCTCTAGGGATGCAACCGGTGGAAACACATTGGATATATTCAAATTTGGCTTACCCATATGTTATCCCATGCAAAGGCTGATTTTGTGGGTCTAATTTGTCGCATGAATTTAATAAGTATAATTGGCTTAATTGATGCATACAAATGTTCAGTTTAAAGGAAAGCAAAATGTACATATAGATCTTCAATGGAGGAAGATTTAACGATTATAAATGTTGGTCTAAATTAAAGAATTGTTATAGAAGTTTTCTCATTTTACCTTCTGAGATATCTTTCACTTTATTCATTTTCAATGTTAATGAAAAACATATTTCGCTGTCTACTAAGTTTAGAGAATATGCAGAATTCATAAAAAGTTTTTAGAGAACGAAAGCACTTAAAATTGCACATTAAAACTGTCTTCCACTTATCTTTTGAAATAGTTAACCAGATTTATAGTTTTTTTGGCGATTGCATTTCTCTGAATAACCTTGTGTTTCTTTCTTCCCTACTTTAGTTTATATTAGGTATATATTATTTTTTTAGTTAATATTAGGTATTGTTTATAACAGTTGTCAAGTAGATTGTTAATTTAACAATATACTCATTACCATGTTATTTAAATGTGAAAAATTAAAAGAGAAAAACATTTTTTAAATGAAAAATGTAGTTCAAATTGCTTTAAAAACCCTCCCATTGTGCTTAATTTTTTATTACGGTTAAAATGGCACCTTCATCTTGCTTCTACGTTATGTAGTTGTCGCGTTATAAATGCACAAACAAATTCTTTAAAATATTTATGGTAGAGACTGCATTCATATTTAGGTGAATAAAAAAGTAATAAATTTCGTCTTCATTCTGTTTTTAGATTTTCAAAGGCTGAATATAAATGCAGCAGATGAGGAAACCCTTCGTAGATCATCTAGTCATCCTGAAGGCATATCTGGATCTGACCATAATAATGAATGCCCTTTGTTAGAGGATAAGCACCAACAACTGCAGGTAAATATTTTCTTAGAATTAGGTTTATTCATTGAAATAAAAATATTTGAGTATCAATGTTGCAGAATTTTTTTTATTTTGAATTCCATTTTCGTTACTTCTAAAGGTTTACCATTTTCATGTGGTAAATATTTTCTCCCATATGAGTAGCAATTGGTGTACACATACATACATACATACACACACATATATATATATATATATATATATATATATATATATATATATATATATATATATATATATATATGGATGTCAACAAGGTGTTGGGATGAGGAAACCCAGTGAGCACTCACCAATCAGACGACTTCAGGTTGGCGGGTTCTCTCTCTGTAGCTGAAGAAGGAGTAGTTCCGAAAGCTTTACGTTTGTGATGTTTCTGTGTTTTTGTGTTATTTTACGTGTCGCTTCGACATCCCCGGGGCCTCGCCAACCTGAAGTCGTCTGATTGGTGAGTGCTCACTGGGTTTCCTCATCCCAACACCTTGTTGACATCCATATGTCTATTTTGCCTTTCCTTTTCCGTAAGTTGTTATATATATATATATATATATATATATATATATATATATATATATATATATATATAAGGTAGTGATGAGGGTGGCAACAAGGTGTTGAAGGAAGCCCAGCGGACACTTACCAAGTCGGGGACCAAGATGGCAGGCTGCTGGGGGCGTCAAAGAGACACGTTGAAAACACGAATACAAAAAACAAAAAAACATGCAAGCTTATCGGGTCTATGCCCTTCTTCAGCGATAGAGTAACTGAGAGTGACACACTGGGCAGGGAATGACAGGGTGATGTGGGGAGGTTGATGATCGGAGGAGGCAGGGAGTAGGAAGGGTGGATAGCCAGTAAGGAGGGAGTGTGGTGAGGTAAAGTGCGAATATCTACAAAGTAACAGAGGAGACATTGTAAGGGGGCTAATAGGGTTAGCGGAGGTTGAGGCCAGATGGGAAGAAAGAGTCAAGAAGATGTATATGTGCAAGTTCCCAGTGTCGGAGAAGGGGGGCAGGAGTGTCATTGGGTAAGGCGCGAATAACCCTTACATTGTAGCAATTATTGAAGGGGACATTGTGGGCATTGGCGTGTAATGCAGCTGGGAGGGGGCGTCTGAGAGAGACGCTATTTCGGTGACCGTTCATGCGGATATTTAACGGATTGCTGGTGAGGCCTACGTAAAAGGCGGGACAAAGAGTGCAGGTAAGGAGGTAAATGATGTTACAGGTGGTGCCATTGCTTCTAGAGGTGATGGGGTAGGTTATATTGGTGGAGGGACTCGAGAAAGAAGATGAGGGTAGGCATCAAAGGCATCAGCTGCCATTGTTTCTAATTGTAAGTAGTACCAGTACCTCACCAACAGGCCAGGCGCCGGTGTAGGGTGACGTCATGCATAAGATCACGATTCCGATAACAACATCGAAGAAGAATGGACCAGTGACGAAGAATTTCTTGGCTTTTAAAATGAATAAATACTGAATTCATTCTTTTCATATCTAATTAATTTATGTTTATAGAATTAGTTAATAAATTTTAACTATTATCTATCTTACTTTTCATAAAAATCACCAATACTATTATGAGGATACCCGGGCAGTAATTAATGTGCCGAAATTGTGGAAATATGGGTTAAAATGAAAATAGGAAGATTATGTACCCTCGCATAACACACATCCTAATTTTTAACTCAAATATTTCGAAAAAAAAAGTGCGCATTATTCGCGGGTATTTACAGTATACATTTATATGTATAGTAAAAACGCTCTAACATTGCGGTGCACAGTAGGCATCTTTACAGTATTCCATCCTCGAGGAGGGACCGCCTATACGGAAGGTGTTTAGGTGTCGGCATTTGATGCACGAACTTGGACTCGTGCAAACCAAAATTGTGTTACTGTGCATAGGCTCTGACGTTGGCTCCCCCTTAAAGTTTTTCCTTCCCATTCCTTCCCTTCCCCTCTCACACGTCTCCGCCTGCCACCTTAGAGCGTGCGAGCTATACAGGGTGATTCTTAACTCGACCGACAAAATTATAGGGTAGTAAGGGGAAACGCCTTGTCCCAGCCTCGAGTCGTGTGGTTAGTCAAATTTATGTGATTTTTTTTACGTCCCTTTGCTGTGTGCTACAAGAAGGAAGAGTGAATGTAACTGGCTCTTTGTGAAATGCAGGTTTTTATTATACTTACATCATGCTCAGCGATCACAGAAGCTGCTCGAAATGGCAGCCTCGAACCTCGCAACACAATGTGCACCGACGTGATATTGATTGCCGAACACATTCAAAGATTCCAGGCATGTTTCTAATTTGACCACAGGCAGCTTGAATGCGGGGGATGAGATCTTCCCCGTGTTCCACAGCTGTGTCGTACACCAAGGTCTTGAGATGTCCCCACAAAAAGTAATCCAGTGGATTCAAGTCAGGGGACCGTGCTGGCCATGACACGGGACCACCATTCTCAATCCATTTCTCGCAGTACCTCAAATTAAGATGGTTACGCGCCACCAAGCTGAAATGGGCATGGGCATTATGTGCTGGCGGATCATCAGAGGAACATCTTCCATTAACTGAGGTAGGATTTGATCCAAAAATTTGCGATCCAGTTCGCCCATCAAACGAGCAGGAATGATATGTGGCCGATGAGGTAATCATTCAGTATCCCATGCCAGACATTGACAGAAAATCAATCTTGGTGTGCTCTGACAGTTGTCACATGAGGATTTTCCTCCTGCCACATGTACATGTTGTGTAAGTTGATGATGCCATCCCTCGTAAATGTGGCCTCATCGGTGAACAACACATTGCTGGCAAAGAAGGGGTCTGCAAGTGTGCGCTGGAGGTACCACTGGCAGAAAGCCACTCGGCATGGGTAGTCATTGGCATTCAATGCTTACACTTTTTCTATACGAGAAGGGTAAAGCTGCTGCTCGTGTATCACTCACCACACAAGTGACTGACTGGCCTCAACAGTGCACGTAATTCTGCGAGTGCTGGTGGAAGATTCGGCAGCAACCAAGTACAAAATTTCTTCCTCCAAATCCGGTGTGTGAACAGTCCTCTGCCTTCCCATAAGATGCATATTTGACTTCAAAGAACCATGCTCACAGAGACGCCTGTCAATGCTTGCAAATATGGAGTGATGCAGCTGCGGTCGATTTGGGAAATGTTCTTGGCACAATCGCGTGGCTTCTCGTCCATTACCCCACGCAGCACTGTATGCAAAATGCATGTTGCACAACTCAGCGAATGTGTACATGTTCATAGCATAAACACTGACAAACGAGCACTGGAAGCACAACTGTTGAAGCAGAAGACAGATGCAGAGTGGCCATGGATGGCACTCAGAGTAGTGAGCGGCTTTACTTTCCCCAACCTCCTGATTACGTAATGCCAACACATCGCATAGTACATTTGACTCTTCCTTCTTATATTTCACTGCATAGTGACACCAACAAATCGCATACATTTGACTCACCACAGGACCAGGTTGCCTACCTCGAGACAACTTCCTAACCTCATATCTCTGGCGTTAAGCACCATTTTGAACAGCTTCTATGATCGCTGAGCAAGATATAAGTGTAATAATAACCTGCATTACACAAAGAGCCAGTTACATTCACTCTTCCTTCTTGTACCACACAGCAAAGGGACGTAAAAAATCACAAATTTGACTAACCACACGACTGGGTTGCCTACCTCGAGGTGCGGGGCGTCAATTTCCAAACCTCATATCTCGGGCATTAATCGGATATATATATATATTTATAAAAGCATCCAATTCCACAGGCATGCCTGTGTGATCGAAAATGTCATGAATATGTCATCTCTGCACATGTGAATCATTCCTAAAATTCTTAAAAATTCTTGTATTCGTCATGTTGGATAAAATGGAATGTCGAATAATCAGGGTTCTTCTGTATTTAATATTCAAAATTGTAATCAATGAGTTGAAGATGGATTGATGCTGTCAAAAAACACTTAAGAGATTAATTAGACATATTTTGACTTTATCAAATTAAGTTAGAAGTTATCTAGGTATGTATACATGTTACTCTTTGGTATATCACAGGTAAATTGTAATTTTTTTATTTACAGACGTTTCCTATTTCAAATGTCTGCCATATGTGTGCAAACTATGAAGCTCAGTTGCAAAAAATGCAGGAAAAAGTGCGCGAGTTGGAAAAGAAGAGAAAAGTAGCTGAAAGAGCATCAGAGAGGTATAGAGATGAGCTTGTTAAAGAAACTGAATTCCGTAAAGATATGGAAGAAAAATGGAATGAAAAAAAAGAACAACATAAAAATCAGGTCAGTCACTATTGAAATGATTTTTTAATGAAGCGGAGACAAAGTAAAGTTCTCAAGGTTTATCTATTGTCAATTTTTCTTTGGTTTATAAATTCCACAACTAAAGTATAGCTTTGGGTTTTGAGTTACCTTTGACAGTGTTCTTATTTTTTCAGATTTGATGTTTTTTTTTTTTCAAATTTATTTATAGATAGTGAAGGTATAAGTGTGGAAAGCAATATTGATAAAATATATTACAGAGGAAATAAATAAACCTTTCCTTGGTACCCAAGGGATATCATGTTACAGTTTGGCCTTCAGAGAAGTTCAAGTACTTGAATCTGTTCTGAGTTAATAGGAAATTCAAAAAACCCAATTCTTCATTTCCGTAATATTAAAAAATTTAACTTATATGACTTATGACTGATGTTTCTTTATATGAGGTCTAAATGTTTTATTCTGCCATCTCTCAATTAATTAACAAACTACGTAGTCCGGAAGCACCAATTCAAAAAAACTTGGACCACTCTCAAAATAGAAAATAAAGAAAACAAGTATGTAAAACTACCATATTTTCTGTCTCTAAACAAAGGCTTAGATAAAATTTTTAAACAAAAGAAATATTTAACAGTTTATACGAATCCACAATTTAAAAAATTTACTAGAGAATATGAAAGACAAGACTGAAGAGTTAAACAAATCAGGGATTTATAAAATACAATGCTCACACTGTGAAAAACAATACATAGGTCAAAAAAAAGGAAAATAATTGCACAGTTCAAAGAACCTATAGCACACTACAAATACAATCGTTTTGATAAATCTAGTGTAGCTAAACATATACGCGAGACAGGACACAGCATCAACTTGAATGATATTAAATTAATTAGTTCCTCTAACAACTCACTTAATTCCTTGGAAAATTTACATATTTATAAAAACCTTAAAACAATTATGAATACAGACATGGATTTTAATAATACCTTATATAAACTCACAGACTAACATAACATCTTCGTAAAAAACTTTTCACATTTCAATTGTTTTTCGGTTTCCTTAGCACTTGGACCCCAGGCTGTATTCGCAGTTAACTTGTGGTCACTGTCAGAACCAGTCACCCTGAAGATGCCCACTTAGTGGGCAAAATTCATCGGTTTGTCAACATTGTTATGGCTTAAGGAGTTTTGGACATTAACCTAATCTCTCAATTAATTACACAGGACAACAAATTTTTACTTTTTGTCGATAACATGAACGAAATAAGCTGTTTTTTAATAAATTGAGTACACTGATGATGAAAATGGCAGTAAAAAATTTGTAGCATGCACAGTTTTTTTTGTTGTTTCTTCATTTGTATTCAAAATATATGAACTTACATAGCACCAATTATGCAGTTTGAAAGATTTAGGTTATTTAAATGAGATTAAACTTTGAAACATCATAAACTCTCAACATAGTTGCAAATATAAAAAAAACACTAAGAAAAAATACACAGATGAAGAAAAATGTGCTGTTTTGACTCTAAATTCAAATCACAGAAAGTTATTTTTCCTATTAAGAGAAGCACATAATTGAAATGAGAAAAAACTTGGAATCCACTAATTAAACATAGTCTCACATTATGATTGACAAATATAACAAAAACACTCAGAAAAATATAAAAGTGAAGAAAAACATGCTCTTCTGACTCTAAATTCATTACAGAGAAAGTTATTTTTTCCTCTTATGAACAGTATCATCTTCCCTTTGAGAAAACCAGCAATAGTCACCCATCATGGCAGGATCCCACCTTCCTTGATAGCCATGTTCCATTTTACTTATAACTTGGTGGAATCTTTCACCTTGTTCATCGCTAATAGCACCCAAATTGTTTGGGAAGAAGTCCGAATGAGAATGTAAAAAGTGTATTTTGAGCGACATCCGGCATCCTAAATTTTTATAGTTATACAACAGTTCTTCTATCCATTGTTGACAGTTCTCCTCTTGTTCATTACCCAGAAACTCATGAACTATGGATTTAAAGGATTTCCATGCAGCTAATTCATTGGAGTTTAGTTTGCATCGAAACTGTTATCATGCAAAAGCTTTCTAATTTGCGGACCACAAAGATACCTTCTTTGAGTTTTACATCACACAGTTTTGGAAACTTTCCTTTTAAGTAGGCAAAACCAACACTATTTTTGTTCAAAGCTTTCACAAAATTCTTCATTAGACCCAGCTTTATGTGTAATGGAGGAAGAAGTACCAACTCAGGATTCACTAATGGCGTGTATTTAACATTGTTTTCCAGGAACGAAGTCTTCTCTCTCTGGCCAGTCCTTTACAACTTGTTTTACTATTTTTGTTATAGATCAACATTGTAATTTTGCTGTAAACTGTCCACTCACGTAACAAAAATTGTTTGGCGAATTCACACAGCCGATGGTGTTCTTTCTCCATCGGCAGAACACAAATTCACATAAAAACAATGTGACTGATGCCTAAAATGCATGTTTGTTATGATATCACACTCCTACTTCCCCTCTATCCTTCAGCTATGCCAACACTCACATTATACCCACCAGTTCTGCCAACATTTAATAAGAGATGCTTATTTTTACAAGAATTGATGACAAATGTTCATTACTGTTTTTTTCTAAACTGTGACATGTTGCTAAATTTTTAAGTCCAGATCGGAAATGAGCATGTCAGAATTTAAGTAAAAAGTTAGCTTTAATTCATGTTACCAAAACCTTGTTTGCTAGTGTTATTTAAATATTAATAAAATGTGTACTGGCAGACACCAAATTATTATTTAAATTTAATGGACGAGGCCAGGACTTCATGAAATTCCATAATAAAATGACATGAATATTATATATTATTTTTAATTATATTAAACATTTAGCAAAAGTTTAATATAATTAATAATACTACCTAGTATTGTTCATGTCATTTGTTTAAATTATTATTTATCTTGCGCCTAGTTAGAAGCAGAGGAAGCCATGGGAATAGTTTGCATCACAAAGTAGAAAAAATACTCATTCTAATTTTTAGTGTTTTTATGTTTTCTTGAGAAACTTTTTTCCATGATGAGTTTGTGAAGTATTGTGTTGTAGCTATAACATTACATATGAAATGAAAATCTGGTTTATATTAATTAATGAAGTAGACAGTGATAATACAGCCATAACTTGCTTAGCTCGACTGATAGACTCCTGAAATTTTTGCACTAAGCGAAATTCATGCAAAACGCAGTCATAAATACTTTATGTCAATGAGGATAGGTTCCATGGATGTTAAAACTAAAGTGAGACATTGATAAAAATTCGACATTATCCAAAAAATACACTAAATGAATAAAAAACTATAAATATTGATAATGCCAGCACCCGAGTAATTTCTTCAAGTAAATCCACTCCTTCAATATCAGCTTCTTGTCAGCTTCCATGAATCAATGCCAGATGCAAATCATAACATTTTTTCAATAACTTTAACAATATTTTTCAAATAGTACAGAAAACTAAAAACTTCATTATGCTCAGATAAAAGTGTAAGAATGAAATCCTAAATAAATCAGCAAAGAAGTATTATTTGGAAAGTCACTTTCTTTAGAAATAATAATGCCAAAATAAGCATTGATTGAGTGATAAAAATAGAGTGTGGTCCTGGGGGTTCCTTTTATAATATGGGTACGCCACATCCTGGCCCTAATTGGGAATCCAAAGATGATTATACTAAAATTCACAAACCTGTAAAAAAAATGGAATTTCTGATATATTTATGTAGATTCAGCAATACCTCACTTTATACAACAGATATGTTACTGAAATTTTTGCGCTAAGCAAAATTCACGCAAAATGGGGTCCTTGTCATTGAGGATAGCTTCCACGGATGGGAAAACTAAACAGCAATGTTTATAAAAATACACCATTAAACTGAAAAAACAGCTTCTTGTCGGCTTGCATCCATCAAATCTATAAAAATAAAATTTCTAATACATTTATGATTAGGCCATCTTGTTTTTTTAACACCCTGTAGGTACAGGCCTGCCTTGTGTTATAATGAATCTGCTTAAAACAGGGTTGCGCAAAAGAACGTATGACTATAAACAGTTTTATGGTTAGGTCTCCTCAGTTGTCAGCCACTTGGTTTTTGAGTACCAGGTGGACCTGCTTCACGTTATAACGAATCTGCTTAAAACAGGATCGTGCAAAGCAAGGTATGACTGTATTTGGAATGTTAAACATATTCCTATTCTAAATATTTGCTATGGCTTATATTAGCATGAAAGTGCTTGCAGTATAACCTAAGTCAGAAAGTGGTTTAAATTGTTACTGCTGTTACCATCTGTTTCATTGTTATTGGTTGTGTTTTAACTCAGGTGTTAGAGTTGAAGGCACAGATGGAAGCATCAGAAAAGCTTGTGCAAGATCTTAGAACAACTTTCACCAAGGTGAACAGGGAGGCAAAGTTGAGTCTTGAAAAGTTAGTAAATGAAAGGGAAGAAGTTAGTAGAGAACTTATCAGGTGAGTGTTATACCAGAAACAACTATTTAGTTAATATAATTAACTAAGTTTAGCTATACCTTGATAGAAAAATTATATCTAATCTTCAGGAATTTTTCATTATAATGAAATATCTTATTTTTTATATATGATTTTCCATAACAGGTAATTGTTTTGGCTTTCATTAATGATGAATAGTGGCATGTGTTAAAATTTATATTATAACAACAGTATTTGTTTCATATAGCATTTGTTGCAAAAATTTGGTAAATAAGAATCCTATTATTATTTATCTTTTAGATTACAAAATGAAAATGACAAACTGGTAGGCAAGCATAGTGCTCATTCACAAGAGTTGCAGAATGAAACCATCAACCTTCCTGATAAAGTAGAAGTAAGTTGGAGTACTAAATTTCTTTGTAGTTACCTTAACAAATGATTAAAGCAATAACAGAAATGAGCTAAATAAATTCTGGTGTGCATAGGTCTTTAACCTGGATTTTGTACTTTTTGAGTTAATTCTTTACCTAAATAATCCATCATGACAGTCATTTAGCCCTTTTGTGAGATTTTCATGTGTAGCTATCCTGTGTCTTGTTCAGGTCTGATAGTTAGCAGCTTTTTTATTATTTTATATAATATTTGAAACATGTTTATCTATAGTTGTTGCTGACATTCTTTTTGCTTTTAATTGTTATTTTATTTACTATATTAACCTGAAAGGAAGATGAGGTTTTTTCCCAAAAATTTCAGCAAAAAAATTAGGGATCTTCTTCAAATTGAGTTCAAAGTTTTAAATGCTGCACAGTATACCCCTACCATGAAAATGCATTTATTTGTATATATACAATTCACTGAATTTAATTTATTAATACAATACATTTATTTATATTCTTGAAGTTCACAATGTGCAAATGAGTGGCTTTCCTCCACATAGGCACCGGTGGATGGGGAGTGTTGATAAACCTACATCAGAACTTGTAATTGGCTGGGTTGGAAATTTGATACATATGTTGTTGAAAATGACTACACCAAGATTGCCGGCATTTTATGTGTCTTGTTACAATTTAACATGTTCACAATGGTGTGACCCACCAGTGGGTCACACTTATCTCTCCTCGTAGGCGTTGTGAACCACCAGTGGGTCACTGGTGATCGGGCCCGCAGCCGCCATGTACCACTGGTGGGTCACCTCCCCTAAGTTAAGAATACAATTTTCTTGCTCGTATGCCCCTCAGGAAGGTTTTGATCTTTATATATGCCCACAGATGTAGAATAGGTTACTGTGCGTGGTTATTTGATGAAAAATATGTAAAATTATAATTTTAGCTAGGTTAAAAAAATAGTTAAATGCACTTTTGGAACATGTTCTATTCCAGTTAGGTAAAATGTGTTAACTTTATACAATTCATTTATATTAGATAGAAATATAATCAAAATTAAAAAATCTACAAAAATATGTTAAAATTTCAATTGTTTATATAACATACATAATTTACTTATACACTATGACATGCTATAAAAGTGATGTCTAAATTGTCATTTTTTGTGGAATACAAATATAACATTCTATAAAATACTCTATTTGAAAATGCACTTGTGAATAGGATGCATAAATTCAACTTATCTACACACGATAAAACGATATGTTTCAATAATGTATTTTACAAAATGCAAATGTCACACACTGAAATACCACTGTGATCATTTGAAAAAATCACCTATCATAAAACAATGTAAGATATGTTGCATAGAATGGCATAAAGATTTTTTGCCTTTCTCCGGGCTTTATTCGCACCTTTTTCTGAACAAATTTTTCCATAGCAGCTCAAGCATCGCTTTCTCAATTCTATTGTGACCCCTTGATGTTTATCTAGATGATGGAGTGATTTTCTTTTCTTTGTCAACTGTCCTGCTCCATCGTCACCTCCACTTTTATCTGCCTTATTTTCCTAAAGCCCTTCAATTACCTTTTCTCTAAAATATAGCATAAATATCTCCCTCCCTCCCTCTCCCTCCCTCCCTCTCCTCTCCCTCCCTCCCTCTCTCCTCTCCCTCCCTCTCCCTGCCTCCCTCTCTCTCCCTGCCTCCCTCTCTCTCCCTCCTCTCCCTCCCTCTCTCTCCCTCTCTCTCCCTCCCTCTCCCTCCCACCCTCTCCCTCTCTCTCTCTCCCTCCCTCTCTCCTCTCCCTGCCTCCCTCTCTCTCTCCTCTCCCTGCCTCCCTCTCTCTCCTCTCCCTGCCTCCCTCTCTCTCTCTCCTCTCCCTCCCTCTCTCCTCTCCCTCCCCCCCTCTCTCTCCTCTCCCTCCCTCTCCCTGCCTCCCTCTCTCTCTCTCTCCCTCCTCTCCCTCCCTCTCTCTCCCTCCCTCTCTCTCCTGCCCTCTTTCTCCCTCCCTCTCTCTCCCTCCCTCTCTCTCTCTCTTCCTCCCTTTCTCTCCCTCCCTCTCTCTTACTCCCTCCCTCTCTCTGCCTCTTTTCTCTCACTTCCTCCATCTCTCATTCCCTACTGTCCCAATCCATAGCTCTCTCTCTTTATCTCTTTCCTCCCATCCTTTTCTAATTCTATACTTCCCTTACTCTCTTCCTTCCTATCTCCCTCCCCACATCTCTCTCTCTATTACTCTACATCTATATAGTGGTTTAGATAAGCAAAAGAATCCAAACTAAATCGCAGTCCCATTAGATTTACGTAATTTTGTGAAAAATCCTATTATAATTAAAGGCAATCTATGCTCTCGTATATATTACACATATGTGGGTTGAGGCAACAATGGATTCTCGAAGTTTAACAATGATGTGGTCAGCAAGGCAACATCCTGTTTAAAAGCATATTTTCCCAATATATGTGATTTAAATGTTTAATATGTGAGGGACTCATCTATCACAATATTCTTACCTGGAAAAATTGTGATCTTGATTTTTCTGCAAATTAGGCCAAGTAGGGACTTTATTTTTGGGAGTCTACTAGTATTTGCTTCAAAATCAGAATTATTGTTACGGTACAGTGGTTTGTTGGACCAATACAACCTCATTTTGGGTAAGTGGTTCACACCCATAGCAATTAGTATTGCAATGAACTTCTGTATTTCTTTTTCATTTGTGTCCCTCCAATTACACATCATGAAATGTTTGCTGAGTTCATATGAATTTACGAACTGGTTCACATACCTATTGGTCTCTTCCACAATATGTTTCAAAACTTCACCATTCAAAAAATGTTTATACACCCTAACCGGCTTAGAAAAGTACAAAACAATCCGTAAACCATCCTCACCAGTATAAGGGAATTGCCAAAGAGTATCTCTGCAGGCACCCCACTCGTTCGAACCCCCGGCTGCAAAATCTTCTTCCTCTTGTTACTGCTTCCTCTTCAGCTACTGCTTCCTCTACAGCATCCTCTTCTGAAGTTAGCAAGGCACTCTCCTCACCTGACTCTGATGGTCTATACGAATCTTCGGAATCTGAGAAACTCAACATGGAAGCATCCAAATCACTCATGATTTCTACTGGCCTTGACTTTATACTATGAAAATCTTCAAAAATTTTCTTGAATACCAATCTCCAAATAGATCGAGAACTCATTCGTGCAAAAGACACAACAAAAATGCTTGCTATTTCAGAATATCTAAGGGTAATAAGGGAAGTGGTAGAGGATGGAATGGGGCAGCCGATGAGAAAGGAGAAGGGACATCAGCAAATACAAATGGAAACAATTAGAGAGTTTATAGCTGCGCATGCAGATGGGTAAAATACCAAGACGTTTCAGGCTCAAATTCCGCGTGGACTTTCCTTGCTCACCCACACATCTGTTTGGAATGCGGTGCAACCAAAAAAAACAACATGCAGTTTTGTACCGGAAAATATGGTAATGTTGTTCCATTGTGGGAAAAAGATTAAGCAAATCAATTTCCAGTGGCAGGGAAAAGAGAATTTTGAATATTTGGCAGAGGGGTGGTTAGCGTGTCTAGCTCCCAATGCCAGGGTCGCGGGTTCGAATAACACCGAGGGCGTGGTCGTATGTGCTTGTTATATATCTGTTATAACACATGTAATTTGGAGAAATCTGTTTGTGTTAAATGAATTATTATTATTATTAATACATATCCTCCCCAGGTTATGTCTGACTCGACTTATGCCAATCTGACTTGACACAAACACTTAAATAATAAAGTTTTTAAATCCGAAAATTCCGATAAGCGGAAATTTGCTCACAAGGAAAAATGTTTCAGGCTTAACCACTCATCTGGGTATTTAATTTTTCGAAACTGGAGGTGGGCATTTAAATTGCAATTGAGGTGAATCAAATCGATTTAAAAATATGTTAATTATTCAGTATTTGAGTTGTTTATTCTTAAAATTTGTGTCCTAATCTATTTTTACCACAAGACATGAATTAAAATGTTAATATATATTTATTATTACAATAAAAATTTAATTTGTTAATAATATTTAATGAACACAAATTCCTAAAATATGGTATAAAGACATTAAAAATTTACACAATTACTAAGTGATTAAAAAATGAAAAAATAATAATATTATAAATAACATATAAATGTTGTTAATTTTAAAATTAGGGTAACGGAAATGCAACCCGCAAAGCAAAGTCAGGGTCTAGACTCGAGAAGCTTATCTTTTCCAAATAAAGAAGTAAAGCCCATTTACTGTCGAGATGGTAAACTAAAAGGATGCAGCTAGTTGCCGGAGAAGCTGCGTGACGGAATATTATGGCATACCCATAGCAAACAGCCGAGATAACATCATGACGTATATATACGGCATACCCAGATGAGTGGTTAATGGACAAATGTTGAATAAAGTGTAAATGTCAATTTATTTTTAATTTATAAAAATATTGATTTTGAAAATTCTGTATTTTCCGGTAGATAACATTTGTATTATCTATGCCAAAAAAGTTCAAAATCTAGAAAAAACGGCTGTGCACGTTATACATAGGAAACAATTGAATACTTAAAAATTGACTAAAAAATTGTTTACGCCGAGTATTACGATTCTTCAATTCCTATGCCCTTTAGCTGACAAATTCATGATATTCCCTCTCATTCTGTTTAAAGGCCTGAATGTACATAATTTTCTAAATCTCATTGTTAAAAATAAAAAAATTCAAGTTAAAACTTGTTTTAGCAAGATAGAGATGCTGGTGGTGTAGTGGTAAGGGCATTGGCCTGCTACTCTAAGTGGCACTGGGCATGAATCCTGTGAAAGTAAGATTTTTCTGAGGTTGCCCGTCCCCCTACTTGTGTGGTTTGAGGAGACCGTGCAGAAGTCAGTGCTCCGCCCTTTGCAAGGGATGTTAAACAGTTGCCTCCTTGGTGCTCTTCGCAAAGAGTAGGCAAATGTTGGCACCGGTTTTCCCTCCTCTCTTTTCTGTGTGTGTTCGGTGTGGAAGGCAACGGGAAACCACCACACCATGTATGTATATTCCCTAGTAAAAACCAATCAATGATTAGTAGGACCTGTTGTAAGATAGAACACTAGAATGAATTAATCAACAAGATGGAAATGTATACTCCATAAATGGAATACACAGATTTCAAAGTCATTCTTTATGGGAAATACATTTGAAACATTATTGAAAGATTCTTGAATTTTTATCTCCGAAACTAGAACTTGTAATTATGTGATCTTGCAAACTTTTTTGTAGTAAATGTTTTCTTCTATCCGAATTAAATTTTTAATCTATACCTTACAGATCATATATGAGCTAGGGAGAGAAAAATATGGTATTTAATTGTTGCTTGATGGATTCTATTTAGCGAGATACGAGTGTAAGTGTATGTAAGTGCTTACGTAAAGTGGAAGTTCTAATTGATGGGCATAATTCAAAATCACAATTGGGCGATAAATTTTAATATGGATCACTCCTACTTAATTAAATTAAAATCCATCCAACGGTTTAAGAAATAAAAGTTACGACAGACAGACGGAGGACAAGACGTGATCATAAGGCATTCTGCTACTACCGCTTCGCTGGTAAAGAATGCCTAAAAATCAATGTTTGGCAAAAGAAAGTTTAATCCTTTAGGTGGCCTTTCATTTAAGTCCTCAGGAACGAAATGCTTCTGTTCTCAAACCCAGTCCATTTCTGTAGATGGTAATTAACTAAAAGCCTCTTTAGGCATTCATCTCTAAAGCTGAAATAATGATTAAAATAAATTATGCCATTCTCTAGTTAATCAACCTTCTTTGGGAGTTGATACATTTACATAATGGTCATTATCAATCAACAAAATTTTCGACTGTGTTATCTATACATTTTAACGAGCGTTAAAAATATTAAGATGCACGTTATCAATGGGAAAACGGTAATTTCTTTCAAATCCTATTTCTTTCAAAGCTTTTTTTTTGTGGTGTCCCTAAAGTAAATAATTTTCCATTTTCCTTCATTTGTGAATTATAATTGAACTGTAAAGCTAGTTTATTTTAACAGTTAATTGCTCAGTGAATGTTCTTTTAAATAATTTTGCATGTAGAGAACCAGAATAGCAATTTTAGTTCCTTTTTCTGTGATGAGAATTTTTCAATAAAATATTTTCTTAACAGGAATTACAAGAGTTACTGTTGAAGTTTAGAGAGGAAGTGATTGCAGCCAAAGTGGGAAAAGAAGCTGCTGAAGAAACAGAGAGGACTTTGCGGGAGGAATGCTTGAATCTCTATGAGCAGATTCGTAGTGAGCAGCAGAAAAATTCTGAGTTCCAGGTTATTGTGCAGTAAGTATATATAAGTATTCACAAATATATAAATATGTGCACGTTCCTCTGCTGTATTTTCTTCATTTTGTGGTTGCATTTCAAACCTAATGCTTTATGTTTTAAATATATTACTAATTTACTCAATGTATCTTTGAGTCAAAAAGAAAAACCTCTAATAATAATTACTGCTATGAGACCCCGGTGTTTTAAAAACATGAATCTTGCAACATTGGATTGGTATGCCAACAAAAAAACGTGGATGACAACTATGATTTCCACTGAGTGGCTTGAAAATTTTAATGAATAGAAGAAAAGAGAAAAGACGAAAGTTCTACTTCTGTTAGATAATGCTCCATGTCATCCAAATAACTTAAAATTGCCGAATGTAAATTTATTATTTTTGTCTGCCAACACGTCTAGTGTATTACAGTCGTTAAACCAAGGAATTATTCAAACATTCAAATTTGATTTTATGTTAGTAGCAAAAATGGATGCAGCCAAAAAAAATGTTGCAGAACAAGTGAAAGAAATTGAACTTTCCAGTGCTGTAGAATAAATAATTTAAGCATGGGATACAGTTTCAGAAAAAATTATTGAAAATGTTTTGAGAAATGAGGAATTAAATGTAATGCATCAGAAAAAATTAATAGTGATAAAATTTTTCGTCTTGAAAAACAAGACAACTTACAAATTGATATTAATATTGGCAAGGACATAGATACATGTGACGATGAATGTGGAAACTGAGAAACTCAACTCCATGAACATGGAGAAAATTGTGATAGTAACAATATTGAATGAAAATAAAATAAAGAAGGAAATGAATAAATTGAAGAAATTTCAATTCTTATGCATGTAAGTTTGAAAACAGTATTCAGACTGAAAGATTTACCTTGCAACTTGGGAAATATAAAATGTTAGACTTGTTATATGAATTTGAAAAATGTCTCGGAAAAGGTAATTATACAGAGAAAATCAAAGATAAGTAGACCAACTGTGTTGCAGGATTACTTTAAAATATAGTTTTCTATCTTCTCCATATACAAAGTATAAAGAGTTTTATACTTGACATTTTGTTGTTGTTGTTTTATTTCAGTTCTTTGTAAAGTATTTGATTTTTTCTCGCAGTTCCTTAAAATATTTATTATCATTTAAGCTATTTGGAATTCTTAGAAATATTACAGGTATGGAGAAAGTCATGTGGTTGCCACATCAGATTTTTTATAATTAAAATCATGTTTTTTCATTAATTTCCTTTCAGTTAACTTCACATTGACATTTTTTGTAATTAACTATTTTTATAGTTATTTTTGCAGTGTACCTTATAATTTATTGGAGTTATAAATTCACATAGCATATCTGAAACATGCAGAAAGGCATTTCTTGACAGGCAAACATTTTTCATTAACATTTTCAAGTATGGGAATAATTTTGAAGTGAGAAAAAAGTCTGCTATGACCGGGAATCGAACCCGGGTCTTCCACTTGCCGGGTGGATATTCTACCACTGAACTGTCGTAGCAGATCAATTTTCTCGTTTTTGAACGTGGATGTTTTCTTGGTTGGGACGGAACTAGCCAAGCTAGTATCAAACTGCCCCAACAGATGTCCTCGAAGAGATACAACAAAGAAAACTCCTCCCTCTCAAATGGTGAGATTGCCAAGCAAGAAATTGATGGAATAAAGTGATCCGAAGATCCTATGCAGACAGGCATAAACTGTAAAGTTGGGAATAATTTTGAAACGAGAAAAAAGTCTGCTATGATCGGGAATCGAACCCGGGTCTTCCACTTGCCGGGCGGATCTGCTATGATAGTTCAGTGGTAGAATATCCGCCCGGCAAGTAGAAGACCCAGGTTCGATTCCCGGTCATAGCAGACACACACACATATATACATATACATATATATATATATATATATATATATATATATATATATATATATATATATAACAACTTACGGAAAAGGAAAGGTAAAATGAATATATGGATGTCAACAAGGTGTTGGGATGAGGAAACCCAGTGAGCACTTACCAATCAGACGACTTCAGGTTGGCGAGGCCCCGGGGATGTCGAAGCGACACACGTAAAATAACACAAAAACACAGAAACATCACAAACGTAAAGCTTTCGGAACTACTCCTTCTTCAGCTACAGAGAGAGAACTGATGGCGGTGACACTGGGTGGAGGCATGGGGGTGGAAGGGTAGTGCGGAAAGGTCGAGGATTGGAGGAAACGGAGGGGGTTGGGGATGGGTAGGGTGTTGGGAGAAGACAGAAAGGGTGTGAAAAGCTATCAAAGGTTGAGGCCTGGGGGAGTGAAGGAGTTTAGGAGATGGATATGCGAAAGCTCCCACTGACGGAGTTGGGGAGCCGAAGCATTGTCGGGGAGAGCGCGAATGACTCTCACTGTGAAGCAGTTGTTGAACTTTAAATTATGTTTGTTCGCATGAACGGCCACCGGCAGCGGTCGTTTGAGAATGACGCTGTTGCGGTGGCCATTCATGCGGATGTTGAGGGGATTGCTGGTGAGGCCAACATAAAAGGCGGGACATTGGGTGCATCTCAGGAGGTAAATGATATTGCGGGTGGTGCAGTTGGTGGTGGAAGTTATGGGGTAGGTGATGTTGGTTGTGGGACTGGAGAAGGAGTTGCAGGGGGGGTTTATTGGGCATGTTAGACATCGGGGTCTACCGCAGGGGTAAGATCCGGCAGGGTGTAAAGGCGTGGGTGCTGGGGGTTCTTTCTTCCATAGAATATTTGCCAGATTAGGGGGACGGCGGAAGGAGAGCATCGGTGGTCTGGGAAATGGGATCTGGTGAGGGGAGGATGAGAGGATAAGGTGGGCGGCTTTCAGGATGTTTTTCAGAATGTCGTGGATGCCGGGGAAATACAGGGTGGTTAGGGTGAGTTGGAGGGTGGAATCAGTGGTGGTGTGGGTATTGGGGTGGGAGTTAGGGTTGGCGGGTGCGAAGTTATGGGGTAGGTGATGTTGGTTGTGGGACTGGAGAAGGAGTTGCAGGGGGGGTTTATTGGGCATGTTAGACATCGGGGTCTACCGCAGGGGTAAGATCCGGCAGGGTGTAAAGGCGTGGGTGCTGGGGGT